>CAJNDV010030069.1:10356-25247 GCA_905221635.1 Symbiodinium sp. CCMP2456 | reverse complement strand
TTTAGGGATTAGGGTTTAGGGTACCCCTTATCGTAAACCCCAAAAAGTTGGATACCGGATTAAGGACATATAGTGCTGGGAATTCCTATAGATTACTCTTAGGGATTGAGGCTATTGAGTTTCCAACTTTTTTGGGGCTTACTACATGCCTAGATGGCCAGCATATGTTTAGGGTTTAGGGGCTAGTAGCTCTTTACATACCCCAAAGCCCTAATTCTCTTCCGACCTGTCAGCCAAGGAGAGTACGCTTCTTCCAAAGACGTTCGCGCAGTGTCAGAAGAGTGCTTTGGCAGCATTTGGGGCAGGGAAGGGATTTGGCCTAAACTCTAAAGCGTATTCGGGGTTGAGGATGTTGTTTGTAGGGGTTGGGTCAACAGGATTTGCAGAGGGTTCGGGCTATTTCGGGTTTGGGCCTTCTAGCAGCTACTAGTCAAATTGAGGAGTAAGGTCTTGCGTGTAGGGCTTTTCGGGTTCAAGGGATTCAAGGGCTAGTGGCTAGTTCAGGGCTGAAGGATTTGATTTAGGCTTCGGTCTTAAATTTTGGCTGGTAGGGTGTTTTTTCAAGGGCTTGGGATAAGCTGCCATTTGGCGTGGTCGTGTTTTAGGGTTTAGGGTTTAGGGTCGTGGTTTAGGGTTTAGAGGTTTGGGTTTTACGGTTTAGGGTTTAGGGCCTTGGCTCCAGAGCTGTCAGAATCATGGGTCACTAGGAAAGAATGTGCGACTAGACAGAACGAGCGAGGTTTAGGGCTTTAGGGCTTAGTCCTCCATAGGGCTTTTGGAACTTATGGGTTTCAGGGCAAAGGTTGCAGAGTGTTCTCGTGTGGGATTTAGTTAGTTTAGGATGTCGGGTAAGTTCAGGGTTCATTTATTGCCTGGTGTTTCATCAACGGTCCCCTGAACCACAAAAAACCTAGCATGTACAGAAGCTTCTACTGAAATTGTAAACGGAACCTACAGCAGGTAGTCCTTTTGGGTGTCCAAGCATCGGTACATGGGAATCTACTCAACCGAAACTAAGCCCTAAGCCCTAAACCCCAACTAAACCCGGCCCCAAGCGCTAAACCCCAGCTCAACCGAAACTAAGCCCAAAACCCTACACCCCAACTAAACCTTAAACGCTAAACCCCAATATAAGACCAAAACCATAAACCCCCACTAGACCCGGCCCTAAATGCTAAACCCCAACTCAACCGAAACTAAGCTCAAAACCCTAAACCCCAACTAAACCTTAAATGCTAAACCCCAACTCAACCGAAACTATTAGCCCAAAAGCCTAAACCCCAACTAAGCCTTAAATGCTACACCCCAACTCAACCGAAACTAAGCCCAGAACCCTACACCCCAGCATGTAGCTCATAGGGCCTTACTCAGAATGGCTCGGATCATATCGCAAGGCCTTGGCAGACGGGCAGTAGATGGCAGTGAGCATGCAGCAAGGCTTGCAGACTAAGCTCGAAGCAGCATTGCATCTGTCGATTGCCTGAACAAGCTCACCATGCTCGTCTGTCTCCTGCACGGAAGTGACATCTATGTCCATGGCCTCCAGCCATCTTTTCTGCTTCATCAGGGCCTGCGCTGCTTCGGAAACTGTGGCAGTGGCAGTGATCCATAGTCACAGATCCTCCCTGTGCGCTGTCGGAATGAAGAGCCACTGCCAATTGTTTGACAGACGATGAATCGCCTGATAGGCAGACTGGTGGCTGGACCAGGAGACTTACTTCTAGACCGCCACCGGCATGCAGGCCGTTGTCACCGTCTCCGCCGTCATCATTAGCTCAAAAACCTGCATCATTAGCTGCATTATTCCTCTGGATTCCGTATTGCAATACCATAAGATGCCCCAAAACCCTTTTCAATCATTAAGGCCCCTCTTCCACACCCCAATACTAGCCCTGATGGCCACCCCTTCAAGGAGCCTATTCCAATTTTTAAGGCCTCTACCTTACAATACCATGACCCCCGACATCTTGATCATAGTCATGCCTTTTCTGCGCCGTCACGGTTGGAGTAGTCCGCGCATCCCTCCTGCTAGCCCCTAAGCCCTCGAGACCCTTACCCTAAACCCTACAACCTGTACCCATTTCGTCGGCAGAACGGCCAAGCATCGTGGCTGTTATTCGCAAGTCATAGTTGTCGGTTTAGGGTTCAAGGCGCAGCTAGGTTTCAACGTGTTGGTTAAGGGTTCTGACACCGGCCCGAACCAACATCCTGCAGACAAACCTACTCAACCCTAAGCCCTGAGCTCCTAAACCCTGAGCCTTAAACCCTAAACCCTAACCCTCAAACCCTAAGCCAGAAAACGGGCCCAGCAGTTGCCAAGGCCCGAGTTTCGCTGCTCAGCCAATGCAGGCTCCTGCTTCAAAGCGATGTTGCGGCTTGTTAGGGTTTAGGGCTTAGGGCTTTGGGTTTAGGGTTTAGGGCTTAGGGCTTAGGGTTTAGGGTTTAGGGCTTAGGGTTTTAGGTTTAGGGTTTATAGGCTTTAGGGTTTATATGTTTGGGGGTTTAGGGTTTCTAGGGCTTAGGTTGCGGAGATTGGGGTTTAGGCTTATGGCATTGGGGCTTTGCGTGGAGGTGAACGTTTTTTCTTTAGAGTGTAGGGTTGCGCGTTTATACTTGCAGAAACTGATGGCGGCTGTTCCATGTGGTGCGGCAAACCCTAAATTCCTAAACCCTATAAACCCTAAACCCTAAACCCTATAAACCCTAAACCTAAAACCCTAAGCCCTAAACCCTAAGCCCTAAGCCCCAAACACTAAACCCCCGAACGTCATGGCATGAATTCCTCCGGGCCAGCCATGGCCCCGGCCGTGGCAAGCCCATCCAGCTGGGGCTTTAGGGTTTAGGGTTTAGGGGTTTAGGGTTTAGGCTTTCGGGGTTTAGGGTTTATGGCTTAGGGTTTAGGGTTTAGGGGTTTAGGGTTTAGGGTTTAGGCTTTTCGGGTTTAGGGTTTCCCGGATGCACTGGAGAGGATCTGCAGACGATCGTACACTCGAGGCTGCAAATCTTGCGGGGCCGAGAGCCAGATCAATGTACTGCAAACATACATAAGTATAAATGCATAAAAAATGAAATAGATAAATCAATCAATCAATATAAAAATCAGTGTATTTATACAAATATAAACCCTGAAATAACATAAAAATCATCCGACATTATACTATACCAGGCTATATCATACGAGGATATAAAGGGTTTGCGTTAGCGTCTTTAGGGGTGCCCGTTCAAGGAGTAGGGAGTAGGGTGTAGGGTTTTGGTCTTTTGGATTTAGGGTTTAGGGCTATATAAGTGGTTATAAGGTGTAGGGTGGCTGCCGGGTATGGGGTGGTCGACGACACAGAGTTTAGGTATGTTTTGTGTTCACGGTTTATGTAAGGGTGGAGGGGGTGGTAGTCTGGTGTTCAGGGCTTGTTCCTCTAAACCCCGCTTCACACAATAAGGAGGCCTGGCTTGATGGAAGTCCCCTCAATTCCTCCTACCGGCGGTGATACGGGGCCCATGACCCTGGCAATGGTCGGGAAACTAAGTCTCCCAGTGCGCCCTTTTCCTCGTTTTGTGGCCTTAGCTTCCTGTTAACAGTGCCTTAATACCCAAAGGGTCCCAGGTACTATCATGGGGGATACTTCCCCAAAGCATAATAGCAGTCCTAGTCTAAAGAAGCCCTGCATTCTACTGTATAGGTCCTAGGTACTCAGGACTTAGGACCCTGCGGGATACAATTCCTGGGTAACTGGGGATCGTAGAGTAGGGTTTCCGCCTGAGCCTGAGGAGGCTTTAGGGCGAACTTCAGGAGCACTGAGAACCATGGTACGGGCTTCGGATATGTTTTGAGGTGCTCTTGCAAAGGAGCATCTTATAGCCTTAAGAGTTAAGGGAGCATGCTAGCAATCGTCTAGATAAGATTAGGGTCTTCACTGCTGAATCTCCAAATGCAAATGGCTTTGCAAGGAGCCGTTGTTTTCCGGTTGCGCTTTCGGCACGCGAACCTGCAGCGGCTGCCAATCCGGAAATCCCAAAACCTGATTCCTACCCAAATCCCCTAAACCCTACACCCTATATAAAACCCTAAACCCCGGGGCTCCATAAACTACAAACAGCAGATCCTATCCCTGCCCAGGGTGCGCTGCGATCGACGACGGTGTAGCTGCAGCAATCCCCCTGCTGATCTTTGTATCCGTGCGCAGGTGGGGATTGGTGGTTTAGGCTTGCGGGAAGCCCCAAATGCCGTTTGGGCGTTAGGGCCTAGGGTTTTGAGTTTTGGGTTTATTGCTAGGGTTTACGTCCCAGGCAAACCCTGAACTTCGATCTTAGTGGAGGATTACATGAATACATTTCAATTCATAGAACGATAGATTTCGACGGACCCAAAGCCCTGGTGCTAGGCAGCAGAAACCTCAATCTTAAGGCGTTCAGGGTTTAGGGGGGGGTTTAAGGCTAAGGGGTTTAGGGGTTGGGGATCAGGGTGTTTCATACAGCTCTAAGAGAACGCCCCGGACGTTTAGTATGACTTTGCTCTCGAGGTTCCTCAAAATCAACGTGCATATATATATATATATACATATATATATATGCACATATATATATATATATACATACATGTTTATAGTTGTTTTTGTTTCTAGAAAAGTATCACATGCCACCCTCGCTTCAAGAACAAAAGCATTCAAATCGTTCCGGTCATCAGTTTACAGTATGTAATGGCACCAGCGAGGCACGGAACAGCGCGGAGTCCCTTGGGTTTAGGATTTATGGGGCTTAGGGGTTCAGGGTGTAGGGTTCAGGGGTTCAGGGCATAATCTAGAAGCCTAAGGAATGACGATTATTCCTTTGGGTTCCTTATTATAATTATAAAGGGGCTCAGAACCCTATTCTGTTTAATGAGGCCGGAAGTACGATGTAGAAGAGCTGGACCTTAAGGTAAAGCCGGGCAGACTAATGCGCTTAAGGTTTAGGGTGTTTAGGGGCTTTTGCGGGTTTGAGTCTGAGCTGGACCCTGAACCTTATACACACCGTTCTGGGTCTGGGCTTTTGTTTTGGTGAGCTGTTGGATTTTTGAGTTTGGGGCTTAACGGGTTGTTTTCGTTTAGGATGTCCCAAACATGTCTTCCGGGTCCTTGTTGGATACAATTTTACATTTTCGTTATAACAAAACCCAATAAGATTTTTAATATAGCTCCAACAGGGAACCAGTCTTGGTCGCCTACACCCTAAACCCTAAACCCTGAACCCTTGGGGAGTTTCAATTGAACCGGAAAGCCTTGGTAGAGCCGCAGCAGGTCACCGTACTGCCGCAGCTAATTGCGAGATATTCCTTAACTAATGGGTATTGGGCTCCCTATAATTTAAGCCATTTTGCTTAACTAATGGGTATTGGGCTCCTTATGATTTAAGCCATTTTGCTTAACTAAGGGGTATTGGGCTCTCTGGGTGCTTCAGGGGCAAGAGCATGAAACGGTTGGCCACCACTGCATTCACCAAGCTGGCCAGTTGGGAAAAGGTTGCAACCGGGGTCACCGACGAATCTGTTCAGGAAACATTCGAGGTGCACAACTGCACAAAGGCCAAGAACCTCGGCTTTCCTCTGTGTTTGGTTCTGCGTGGGACTTACAATGTAATCCTTTGCATTACACCAGCCAGAATTTCAAACGGAACCCGCAAACCTCGAACCCCATACCCTAAACCCTCAAACCCGAAACCCCCTCAACCCTAAGCCCTAGACCCCAAACCCTAAACCCTCAACCCTAAGCCCTAAACCCCAAACCCTAAACCCTCAAACACCGATCCCGATTATGCGAGGGTGTGGGGCTTGTAGGGGTGGAGGGTTTTAGGGAGTTAGGCCTTTGGGTTTCGCGGCTTCAAGGCTTATATAGGGACCTATGGTTTTGTGGTTTTAGGGTTGAGGGTTCAAGGGTTTAGGGGTTTAGGGTTTGGGTTTTGGGGTTTAGGGTGTAGGGGTTTAGGGGTTTTGGGATTTATAGGGTTGAGGGTTTAGGGGTTTAGGGGTTTAGGGTTTAGGGTTTAGGGTTTGGGAAGGCTGATGTAGGGTTTAGGGTTTGGGGGGTATATCGGGCATGGGACTACAGCTTCAAGGAGCAATCCAAAGCCCGACCCTGCCTGAACCACAAAACAACCCCGAAGGAGGTAGGACCCCCCGAAGTACCCTTTAATAAAGGCCTTCTGGTCCTGTATATTGGGTACTTGTAGGCTCTATTAAGGGGTAGTTGTGGCGGGTATGTTTTGGCGGGTTTGGGGTCAAACCAAAAACTTCCTTCCTGAACCCTAAACCCTAAACCCCTAAACCCCGAACCCTCAACCCTGAACCCCCTAACCCCCTAAACCTCAAACCGCTTTGCAGGTGGCCAGGAATTGGCCCTTGAGTGGCCGGCGTTGTCCCTGAAGAGCACCTTCGAACACCGGTGGAGCCTGAACCCCCACGGCTTAGGGTTTAGGACCCTCAAAGTCCTCAGTTCGTCAGACTTCTATGTTTCACCCCATAAACAACGAACCAAAAGCCTAGAAACTGGGGTTACCTATAGTCTCCATCGTAGTTCCTTTTTTTGGTTTAGCCAATTATATAGTAAGGGTTTTTATAAGGTATCCCCAAAAAGGAGCTACAATGGAGACTACAGGTAGAGCTTGCCTGGTAAATCCTGCCTTTTTAGGGATCCTTTGTCATGATGTCTTTGTAGAATAAGTCCTTGAAAAGGTAGGCTACTTGCGGTTAAGATAGGGCCGTCGAAGACCGGTAGAGCCTCAACCCCCAAACCTCGATTCCTCAGTGGACCCCAAAGAACCTACCTTTCTAGAGCTCCTTTAATGCGTTTAAGTCCTTAAACAGGTAGCTTACTTATGGATTTGGGCTTTGGGGTTCAGGTTTTAGGCGTTTTAGGATAAGAATCTGCTGCCAGGGGTTGTGCCTAAGGTGGCTTCGGGTTTCGGGTGGTTTTGGCCCCAGCCTAAACTCTAAACCTTGGATACTGCCCCCACTCAGTAACAGTTGGATAGTATTCATAATAGAGATATATAAGGCCCTGAATAGTAGCCCTATTATAGACTATTACCGTATTGGGGCAGTACCCAACCTAAACCCTAAACCCTAAACCCCAGATCCCAAACCCCAAACCAAAACCCTAAACCCTAAACCCTAAACCCTAAACCCTAGACCCCAACCCCCAAACCCCAAACCCCAAACCCTAAACCTAAACCCTAAACCCCAAACCCTAAACCCTAAACCCCAAACCCTAAACCCTAAACCATACCCCGAAGCCCTTCATTGCAGATCCCGAGCTTGACGAGCAGAGCACACTCCTAAGCCATCTCCATTTCATCCTAAGCCTCGGCACGGTCAGGGTTTAGGGTTTAGGGTTTAGGGTTTAGGGTTTAGGGTTTAGGCGGGCCTTAATAATTAGAATAGGGTTTCGGGATATAGTATACTAAAAGTATAACAAGGAGCCCCCAAAACCCTATTCTAAGCATTAAGGCCCCGACGTTAGGTTTCAATCATGATCTCTGTCTCACTCATCAGGGAGGTGGCTTTTATCAACAGATGGGGTCCCCCCGGACGTGTCTCAGAAGATTGTAAGCTTCGAGCTTTGGCATACACATTCGCAGTCGAGTCGGAGCTTTACGTTTGGGGTTTGGATGACTAGACCTATAACCCTCAGCCCTAAACCCGAATCGTCCATGCGGCTAGTAATCATGTACTGTACAGCCCAAGAAACTAAACTACTCCTACACTCAAGCCCTTTATTTCAGCGTTTTCCAGTAATGCAGATTTTCCAAAACCCTCTTCGAGTTATCACGGCCCGCAAGAGTAGCGCTGAACCCCTGCACCGCAAACCCTAATCCTTAAGCCCAAACCCTTAACCCTAACCCCTACACCCTAAACCCTAACCCCTAAACACTAAACCCTAAACCCTAAGCCCTTAACCCTTAACCCTTAACCCCAACCCATAAACCCTACTTTCCGGGGACCCTGATCTTGATATCTGCCTCCAAGCAGCAGTGGCTCCTCGAGAAGCCGTAGATCGCGCACGAAGGAGCAGCATTGGAGTAGTTGTTCAAAGTAGCTCCAAACCTTAAACCCTAAACCCTCAACCCTAAACCCTCAACCCTAAGCCCCTAAAACCCTAAACCCTAAATCCTAAACCCTAAACCCCTAAAACCCTAAACCCTAAACCCTAAACCCTAAACCCTAAACCCTAAACCCTAACCCAAACACTCGCAGCCTGCCATCCTGGCCTCGATGTTCATCTCTACGCCCAGATACTGTTGGGTGTAGGGCCCAGTGAGCTTGATGAGATCCTGATCGGTTTTCGGTTTAGGGTTTAGGGTTTAGGGTTTAGGGTTTTGGGGTCTAGGGTTTAGGGTTTAGGGGTTTAGGGTTTAGGGTTCAGGGTTTAGGGGGCTTAAGCACTAAATAGCTGAAACTTATGAAACCCGAGACCCGTTATCTGGGTCTGGAGATATTCGACAGAAAACTGGCTCATCAGTATCCGAAGGTCTTTAGAGTAAAGTATAGAGAACACAAAGACAAATCAACCTACATCACCTTCCATATTTAGGAGTTTAGGGCATCTGAAAGTCAAACAGAGTAAGGAAAGTTCAGGAATAGCATGGATAGCTATTCAGGACGTCAGGCTTCTATATATTAAAGCATTAAAGCCTCTACCCGAATACCCTAAACCCTAAACACTAAAACCCTAAACCCTAAGCCCTAAAACCCTAAACCCTAAACCCAAGCTGCTCTTCGTGGCCTCCCCTTGGCGTCTGCTGGACTCCCAGGATAATTACACCAAAGCTGTGCTAACAGGCAAGGCTGGGTCGTTCGCCCCTACCGCCCTCTAGGTAGCTCTCTAAATGAGGGTCCCTTTTTAGGTCCCCATTATAGTACGGCACCCTTATAAAAAGGACCCGAAAAGGTACCCTAATTTAGAGAACTACCCATACAGGGTTTAGGGTTTAGGGTTTAGGTACTGGGCCTAAGCAACGACGCCCGAACACGAATGCCTTTATGTAGTTTTTCGGGGGGGCGTTTTTGAGGAGGAAGCTTTAAAGGCTGAAAACCAAGCCATATTTCATGATCTGGGACTGGAGCTGCAACATATGCCCTGTGTCTCGTTCATTAGCTTAAGGACGGAGTAGGTTTTGCTCAACCCAGCCCTCCAAAATTTCTCAAGCCTTGGACTTAAAACTCTAAACCTGATCTCTAAAGCATCTTCCATATGTCATAAACCTACCAGTCCTATAGGTGCAAAGCTGCTTCTCCTCTTTTGCATGGATTGGGCTTAAGGCTTCGGGACTCTAAACCCTAAATCGTGTGGTTGTGAATCAGCACGATGAAAAAGCCCTAAACCTCTAAAACCCCAAACCTAAACCCTACCCCTAAACCCCTAAGGGGTTTTGGAAGGTCTGGTCTCTTTGGATCCCCAATAGAGTGCATGACTCTTATTGCATGGACCCCAACAAGGGACGGTTTAGGGTTTAAGGGTTTAGGGTTTAGGGTTACGGTGGGCTCAGCACCCGCGAGTATGTGCGTTTTTAATGTCGAAATGTCTGTAAGTCGTGTGTAAGCATCCCTTTATTCAGGCATATTTAGTGTATCTTCCCTGCCGACAGCCCTAAACCCTAGACCCCAACCAAGGGTATTGGCATTGGGTTCTCTGGGTAATTCTATCCCAGAGGACCAACACATCCCAGCCTGCAGCGCTGCAGAGTTACACTTCTCCCGATGTTAACGCCAAGGAAAAGCAAGAATTCAAGGTTGGGTATCCTTCGTAGGGTTGTTGGGCTAAACCCTAAACCCTTGAAGGGATGGGGTTGTTCTAAACATTAGGTTGTGTTTGGTGAGATTTTGGGTGCAGGGTGCATGGGGCTAGCTGTCGCTAGCTTCGAGTTGTGGGGCTCGCTTCAGCTAGGTAGGCCTTACTTGGGACTTGTTTATACTTTCCCTTATTGGGCTTAAGAGGATCTTATTTGTGTTTTTTGGTCAGAGGCTTTGATGGGCTTATCTAGTCAGCCATTTCTCAAAATCAAAACCGAAGTGGTTGTTGTTCGCATCAGTGACTTAATTCGGGTTCGAGGAATGGAGGTGAGTCTGGGGTACCCGACACGGAGCCCGCAATCTAAACATTCTGTGAGTCTATTAACAGCGGTCGATCTACACACAACATCGTCAAGACCTAAGTCTGCATCCGTCATTTATAGATTCATAGAGGTCAGTCGGCAAGTTGTTGCTCAACAGCAAAAGGAAAATCGGTAGGCGAATGCCCGATGTCATCAAAACTGCAAGGAGACATGCCACCTTTGTGGGGAGGCCTCAGTGAGCCGTAGACGAACGTAATGTGTGTGTGTGTGTGCGCGCGCTCCTGGTGAAGTTTCAACCAAGGTGCCTTGCCCCGTATGGATGCTGGACATGAACCTTTCTTGAGAACGCTGCGCAGTGTTGAATGCTGCCATGCAACAACCATGTGGTGCAATTCCGATTCTTGACTCACTGAGGGTAGAACATTTGCGTATGATTCGTTGAAATGTATGACCTGCTTCAAGGGACAGTCAAGCAAGAATGTGCATGAGTGTTTTTGTACGTGTTTGCGAGAGAAAAGGAGAGAGATTTAGAGAGACGAGAAGCGTGTGTGTGTGTGTGTGTTTCTGCATGCCTGTATGTTGGTTCACGCAGCTTCGATCAACTGCAGCAGGCGAGGTCCTGTTTCTTCGGATTTTGAGAGATTCGGGCGGGGAGATTTGATTTCACAAGCTCTAAGTTCCCCCGACCAGAGTCCACGCACGTCCACGTGTTTGCCACGTTGACGTATCACCGGGTGCTCTTTGGCCCAAGAGTAGTTCAGTGTTTCATTGCGTCCGCGCAGGGCGCAAGAAGAAGAAGGGGAGGGGTGGGGACGGAAGAACGAAACATGGCGCCGCTGCCCCAGGGTCATGCCGTAGTGAACGTCTCGGCTGCAGCCCTACACCCGCAAACCATGAACCGGTCCTTGTTTGGTTGCCTTGTTTTGTTAGGATTGAAGCCTGACCCTAGCTCTAACACGAAGTTCGATTCCTTCATTGGCTAGCTTAGAAATTTATCGGTTTTGAAAGGCGCCGCAGCCGTGTTCTAGTTGTTTACAGCCCCGAAACAGGGCTTTCAAGAAAGATAAGGGTTTAGGGCTTAGGGTTTAGGGCTTAGGGCGTTCGGGTTTAGGGTCTGGGGTTTAGGGTTTAGGGCTTTGGCTTTAGGGTTGAGGGTTTAGCCATTCTGATGCGTCTTTTGCAAGCTTCAGCCCAAAAGAAACCAAACCTGAAACATCCTCAACCCTAAGTCTAGGACATTTTGAGGTGGGTAGTTACCGTTATCGGAGCCTTGTAGAAGGTCTATATACCTTATAGAAGCCTTCTAGAAGCCCTATATACCCCAAACTCCCCCTAAACCCTAAACCCCAAACCCTAAACCCTTGACCCTTAAACCCTTAAACCCTTAAACCCTTAAACCCTTAAACCCTAAACCCCTAAACTCCCCACCTGTAGTTTCCTTTATAACTAAGCACCAAAAGCCTGAAGCTCTCCAGCCCTAAAATTCCTACACCCTGCAGCCTCCACACCTCGAAGCTGCTGTGTAGCGATGAAAAAAGGGGGTTTAGGGTTTAGGGTTTAGGGTTGAGGGTTTAGGGGTTTAGGGGTTTAGGGTTTAGGGTTTAGGGGTTTAGGGTTTAGGGGTTTAGGGTTTGGGGGAATGTGGGTAGTTCTCTAAGTTAGGGTCCCTTTTAGGGTCCCTTTTTTATAAGGGTGCCCTACTATATTGGGGACCTAGAAAGTGACAGCAATTTAGAGAACTACCTATTTCTCTACAGCTCAGAGTCGCCGTGAGCAATATGTTTGTTGTGTTTATGAATATCAACATGAGTATCGTTCTTCCTACTATATGGGTGGTTGTCAAAATTAGGATCCCTTTTTGGGTACCCTAAATATTAGGTGCCGTATTATATTACGGACCCAAAAAGGGACCATAATTTTGACAACCACCCATATGATCGCATTTTGCAGCATAGTCCTTGGGTCCAAAAGGCCTTGAGAAGGACGTCCTTAGAGCCTCATTCGGCTAGTCAAGAAGGCTCCTAGTGTAGGATCCTTATCATCGGGATTCCCGTAGAGCAAATGAAACCCTAAACCCTAAACTTGATCCCCTAAGCCCTCAATCCCTTCCATCCCCTCTCAATGTAGCCCGAAACGCGATCAAAAAGTCATGAATATAAAAAGAAAATCCCAAGTATGCTATAGAACTGTAAACCCTAAACCCTAGACCCCAAAACCCTAGAGAACCCTAAACCCTAAACCCTAGACCCTATAGAACCCTAAACCCTAGAACCCAAAGCCCTAGAGCCCTAAACTACCCTAAACCCTAAACCCTGAACCCTAAAAGACCCAGGCTCTCCGCCTCCGCCTCCGCCCCGGATCTCCGGCGACCAGGTTGGCTCCTCTCAGCTTTGGGGTTTAGGGTTTGGGTTTAAGTTTTAGGGGTTGCGGTTTAGGGTTTAGGGGTTTACAGTGTTAGGGTTTAGGGGTTTAAGGTTTGGGGTTGTTGGTTTAGGGTTTAGGGGTTTAGGGTTTGGGTTTGGGTTGTGGTTTAGGGGTTTAGGGTTTGGGCTGTGGTTTAGGGGTTTAGGGTTTAGTTTAGGGGTTTAGGGTTTACCGGTTTAGGGTTTAGGGGTTGTGGATCAGGGTTTAGGGTGTAGGGGTTTAGGGTTTAGGGGTTGTGGTTCAGGGTTGAGGGTTTAGGGTTTGGGGGTTATGGTTTAGGGTTCAAGGTTTAGGGTCCAGGGCCTTTCCCTGTCCGTCAGTACTCAGGTTTTAGGCTTTAGGGTCCCTATAGTGTCTATTTTGGTTTAAAGTAGACCCTAGAAAGGTACTTTGGGACAAAGTAAACCTCAAACCTTGAGCCCTGAATCCTAAACAAGTATTATACTTTTTGGGCACATGGATCCTTAGGATTTGTCGCGCGCTCGTTTCTTGTTGGTGTTCTTGAGTGCGTGCGCGCGTGTTTATTTTGCAATTTCTATGTAAGAGATTACGTGGGCTGATGTGGTTTCCCTTGCAGGGCTTGAGCGAGTCTTTGAACAGGTGGTTAAACCCTAAACCCTTAACCCGGCCCTTGCCTCAAGGCTCGGGTGGCTCCGACAGTCTCCGAAAGGCACGGGCCGCTGCCTTCGGAACCTTTGACGGTTTGATACACCGGCCTAACTAAGTAGCAGCAGTGCCAGTAGTGGTGGTTACAGTAGTAGTAGTAGTAGTAGTAGTAGTAGTAGTAGTAGTAGTAGTAGTAATTAGTAGTAATTAGTAGTAGTAGTAGTAGTAGTAGTAGTAGTAGTACCAGTACTAGTAACAGTACACCAGTAGTCGTCCATCAGGATCGCTGAATGTTTCCGTATAATGACGGAGCGCATCAGCCCTCCTTTCAGTCATATTAGTGAGTCTATGGTATGTTGGCGGGGTTCTTGGGGTTCAGGCTTGGGGTTTTAGGAAGGCAGATAAGTGCGTTGGTTGCATATCATCGCCCACTTAGGATTAGCCCCCGCCCCTCTAAGCCCCAAGCCCTGAACCCTGAACCCCGGCGGGTCTGGTCGCTAATTGGTGGCTGGTGTCTTCTAGATGGACAAGGCATATTTTTTGGGGGGGTTTTGCAGCCTGGATCTGAGAAGAAGGCACGCTGAAACGATGTCTGTTGTTTATTTAGGTTTAGGGTTTAGGGCTTCGGGTTTAGGGTTTAGGTTTTTTTGAAACAGCGTAAACCCTGGAATTTGAGGAGGCGCTTATGACCCCTAGCTCCTGTGACTTACCCCTTACCGTTACAGGGCCATTAAACGGCTACCTTGCTTCAAAGCTCTGAATCCTACTAGTGTATGGGCCTTAGAACAAGAAAAGGGTATTGTGGTATACCACACTAGAGCTATGATAAGGAGCCCCCAAAGTATAGATAATTATTAAGAAGCCCCTATAGCCTTCTTCCTAGCCTAAACCCTAAACCCTAAACCCTAAACCCTAAACCCTAAACCATAGCTTTGTCAGGCGGGAGCTGCAGCACTTGCAGGCGAGGGAGTTGAAGCTCTGGAGTGAGGGGAGAGCCCTGCCTCCTCCCTAAGGGTCCACCTCAAATATAGGGTTGGGGGTTTTGGGGTTTTGGGGTTTAGGGTTAGGGCTTGGGGTTTATAGGGTTTAGGGTTTAGGGTTTAGGGGTTTAGGGGAATAGGGGTTTAGGGTTTAGGGCTTGGGGTTTATAGGGTTTAGGGTTTATAGGGTTCATAAGGGTTTAGGGTTTAGGGTTTAGGGTTTAGGGATACCTTGGCCCCAAAGTACCTATATAGGGACTACTTTGAGGCCGAAGAATATAAGATTTGGGTACATGGACCCTTAGGGCCTGTAAGCAGGGCTATATCCCTGAGCCCTAAACCCTCGGCCCCGAACCTCGTAAACCCGAAACCTGTAAACCCTAAACCTTCGACCCTCAACCCCTAAACCAACAAGCCCAACAACAAGCTTTGAGCACTTACCTAGAAGGTCATACTCGACCCCTTTTTTCGGATACCTAGTTTTATGCCTACGTAGGTTCTGTTATATAATTACAAATATACATTTATATAGATAGATATATAGATAGATACATAGATAGATAGATAGATAGATAGGTAGATACATATATATATATATACAGAAAGCGTCGCACTGCAGGCCCGTGTATTCCGACGCACTCTCTATATATATGTATATATGTATGTATATAGAAAGGTAGATACCCTAGAAAAAAAGCTAGAATATAACCCTACAGGTAGTGTCTAAGGCTCAGGCTCTTGGGGCTCTGGGCTTCAACCCTTAAGCCGCAGTGATGGGTTCGGTTTAGGGTTTAGGGT
>CAJNDV010030058.1:37645-54651 GCA_905221635.1 Symbiodinium sp. CCMP2456 | reverse complement strand
TGATTTTTTTCAATCTCGGAGCGTATAACCCTGAACCTGATGAAGATGCTATCGAGCCCATTCTCCGTCGTAGACTGCTGCGGCAACACAGCCGTGCTGGGATCATGGCGCATAACTTTCTAGGGCGATCACAACGACTGCTAGCAGGATCCCTTTGCGGGGATGGGAGAGCAGGCCTTATACGGCAGAATCTGCTTTTTCGGGAGTAGTATTCTCAAATCCCTTATCTTCCGAAGGGTTGAAGGTTGGTTCAGGTTTAGGAATTCGAAGGTTCAGGGTTTTTTTGCAGGTTTAGGGTGCAGGACTTACCGCCGCGAGCCCTTGGACCAGGAATCCGAAAATCTCATGCGAGCTAAGCAGCAATCCTCTCTGCTTCCTGGGGGTTCCAAACAATCAACGCACCTAAGGGGTCTACACGACAATCAAACACTGTTGGGTTCTATAATTACTCCAGCCATGTCGGCGCTTGACGAATGGGAAGAACCAGTCAGAATTCAGAATTAAATTCTAGGACCGGAGGACCTTAAATGTCTACGTTTTGTTTGTTCGGCATCAGAGACCGCCAAGGGTGTGTGTGTGTGTGTTTGTGTTTGTGTGTGTGTGTGTGTGTGCGTGTCTATGTGTGTGCATGCGCCGGTGCGTGTGTGTGGAACCAGTTGCCCACAGAAGGGCAAGGGACGGCAAGGGCGGTCCCGAAAACCGGTGGGCCATGGCCCGGCAGGTGGGCAGGGGAGGTGAGGGCGTGCTTTGTTTGAGCTTCTTGAAGCTGTCAGCATCCGCAATTCGGATCCTGTGTCCCTCAGAAAGCCTGCACAACCCAATCCCACAATCCATAAAGCACCAACCGTTTGTGGAGCGCATGTGGAACCAAGTCAAAATCGAAACCAATCTCACCGAGGAAGGAAACCTAGTACTCCTCATTTTCTGTGAGAGGAGGCATCCAACTTCTGTACCCAGCTGTTCCCAAAAGCCTACCAGGCGAGAAGCAGGTTTCGGCTTCATCAATGAATCCGCTGCCATACGAACTTCTATACAAATCTTTGCATTCGTACTTTGCCAATAAGAACGTCGAAATGTGTAAGCGTTACTCCCCCAATCTAAATGCCACACATGAATAGTATAACGGACAAGCCCTTTAGTGCACCTAAGCGTCTGCCAACGATTTTGTGGGGGATTTGAAGAGAGTAGGCTTAGGGTCCATGGCGAACTATAAGCAGGCGGAGGCTCTAATGAGATGCTTTTGCTAACTATCTGGGTTGGCATTTACACCCTCTCAAAAATATTTATATAAAGGGTCCCTTATAAACCCAAATAAGGCAAATAAAAAATGCACCAACAAGCAACCTAGTTATGAAAGCGGTTCGTATTACATGCATTCAGCCGAAAAACTTCACTCGCAAAAAACGCTGCAAATGTTTGAGCTCAGCGCCCTGGGTCTAAAGTCGAGCCTGGTATCACGCCACGACCTTCAACCCCATCTTACACCCAGCCGACAAGTCCTTCAGCCCAAACCCTTCCCCTAATTATGAGTCTAATTATATAAGTACAACTAAACCCTAAACCTAAACCCTAAAACCTCCTTTCGACGGGGCTCCAACGGTGCAACGTGCAGCTGCGATCTTTGCTGCAGGGGCCAGGAGGAGCAAAGCGATGAAACCTTAGAGTTCTATTTCGGATGTAGGGTTTGGGGTTTAGGGTGTAGGATCTAGGGTCTGGGGTTTAGGGTTTAGGGTGTAGGATCTAGGGTCTAGGGTTTAGGGTCTAGGCTCAATCAGGGGCTTAGCGTTTAGGCTTCGGGTTCGGCGATAACGGACACTCCAGGCGAGGAATATATTTCGATGTAATGTGTGTGAAACAGCGTTCGAAGCGGTGACTCAGACCCAAGACACAGGTACAATAAAGCTAACACTTCGGGTTTCGACTCGCACTCTCGCACAAGGCAGGCACGGATTCCAGCGTTCGCAAGCTGATGTGACACTGAGCATGGCTCATCACCACTACTAAGTCATTGAAAGAGCCACTTCGGAGTTGTTGTTGCTGCTGCTGCTGTGCGCTCCTTCTTGTGCTTCTGGTGGGTTTTCGGCTCGTGAAGGCTTTGGTTCGTTGGGCCTTGGACTTCGTCGGGATTCTGCGGGGTGTCGTGGTACGATTGCGACGACGACGACTACTACTATTACTTCCGTTATCACTACCAGTGGATAGTACTAGAATGGCAACGACGACGTTCATCCGATGTTGTTTGCATCATGCCTGCTCACATATATAATCCATGTGCCAAGCTGCGCCTCATCTGCTGGTACGCCGGGCCGCGATGAGGCACAATCGCTGGAATGCTCTAGATAGCTGAGCTGAAAAGGAAGCGCCATGCAACTAACTACTTGCAACTAACTACTACGCCTGCTACTGCTGCTACTACCATGACCACCACCCCCACGACGACGACGCCGACGACGACGACGACGACTACTACTACTACTGCCAGATTTTTTCTGCTGCTCGTGCTCGTATAGACCAAACAAATTCTGGTGCTGCCACACCACTACCGCTGCTGCTGCTGCTACTACTACTACTACCACCACCACCACCACCACGACTACTACGACTACTACTACTACTACTACTACTACTACTACTACTACTGCTACTACGTCTTCTTCTACTACTACTACCACCACTAGCACCACTACTACTACTACTACTACTACTCCTCCTACTACTACTACTACTACTACTACTACTACTACTTGCAGAAGCTCCTTGCTCCTCGACACCGTCGGGCCGCTTGCCTTTGGACGGGGACTGCAAACAAAGCCCTTCGAAGATCTTTGGGCATTCTCTCTACAGGCAGGGCTGGAGAAGGGCTTATCAATCATACACGTCTGGTTTGAACACTTCAATTATCCTATGACACATGCCCGCAAACCCACACGTAATATCATTTCATGCGATGGAATCGGCAAGGACATGTTGATCGCGTTGCATGGGCAAAGGGTGATCCTGAATTACATGGTTTACCATATAGAGTTCACATCTCTGTTGCTGATCGACTCTAACCATACTTGCATTGCTAAACCTGGGTCTTCTATGCTGAAGACAATGCTTCAACTGGATGTTCCAAAGAGGGGGTTCCAGACGCACAAACCTGGCACAAACAGTCGGCGAAGCCTTTAATGCCGTGCTGAAGTTGAACTTCTCGTACTGCTGTGAACTAGGTAGCTAGGTAGTTTCACTCGTGTCAAACTCCCTGTCGGGCTGCGCGTGGCGACAAGCTTCGGAAACACCGCCACGCGCACAGCGTCGAAACGGTCCTTCCAGCCTCGCTCTCCCTAAGGGTCCAAGTAGTCCGTATTTATGGTTTTAGGTACCTAAAAAGGACCCAAAGTCCTTAAATAATGGGTACTAAACATATTATAGGGGAAAAAATATTTTTTCCCCTATAATATGTTTAGTAAAAAGGACCCAAAGTCCTTAAATAATGGGTACTTGGACCCTTAGGGTCTCTGGGTCACTGACGCTACAGGGAGTGGCTTGGCAATTGGGAGCTGATAAGGCAGTACAGGTGCACAGTCGCTGACACCTTTTAGTGGTAGTGACCCCAAGGAGGCCATACTATGACACCGATTTACACACAATCCGGTGTCGATGTGGCCACATTTACCCCGCATTTTGATGGTGGCTCGAAGAAAACCCATTCCGGCACTGATTGATGGAGTGTGTACAAGCCGTGTTTGTATCATACAAGTCGCAAGCACAACAGTTGAATCCTGATGAGTTTGACCGCGACTTAAGAAGAGTCTACATCCACACAATGGCAAAAGACCGTCGTCAAAATTTAGGCTGCAAATACCGCAACAATCCTACAGTAACTATAGCAAATAGCCAGCCCACATGCGAGAGCAGTGCTGACCCATCCACGTCTATCTAATCTATCTATGTATGCAGTCTCATATTATCTCACAGTACTCTCTCTTCTCTTTGTTTTTCTTGTCAAAGCAGAGAAATCTGACCGTCGAACCCGAAGCCACGAGCTGTTCTGAAATCGCTGCAGCTCCCTTTGTCTCAGCCGCGTGGCAGGACTCGCCACAACCGGTAGGATGATGTTCCCAACGACTGTGGCTCGGACTTTGAGGGGCTTTTGGCTTCGGAGAGGGTTTGAAGGTTTGGGCTGTGGGGTGCTTATGATCCAGGGATGAATTTCCGAAAATCGGGGACCCAATAGAGTGCCCTAAATAGTAGGATCCCTCTTTTGAGGACCCCAAAATAAGGTACACCTTCTTTTCGGAAACTCCCATATATTCAGCAGGACTCGGGCTGAGAAGTTAGCAAAAAGCTTTTGGGGCCCCTGGAACCCCTGGGCATCAGTGTCTTCCTTGTGAGGCTTCAGGGGCCTTGCATGTGCGAGGGAGATACGGGGGTTTCTGAAAATAGGAATATAGTACCCGGAAGGGTTTCTGAACATAGGGGACCCTAATATAGTACCCTAAATAGTAGGATCCCGATTATAAGGACCCCAAAATTTGAGGATTTCCGAAAATAGGGGACCCTAATATAGTACCCTAAATAGTAGGATCCCGATTATAAGGACCCCAAAATTGAGGATTTCCGAAAATAGGGGACCCTAATATAGTACCCTAAATAGTAGGATCCCGATTATAAGGACCCCAAAATTTGAGGATTTCCGAAAATAGGGACCCTAATATAGTCCCCGGGGCTTTCCGACAAAGGTTGGGCCTTCAGATTTGGCTATTGGGCTAGGGTTTAGGGTTTAGGGTTTAGGGTTTAGGGTTTAGGGTTTAGGGTTTAGGGTTTAGGGCTGACCCCCTAATGCAGGGGCCTTAACAATTTGAATAGGGTTTTGGGGGATTCCTTATTACAACTTTACAATATACCCCAAAGCATATTCTATTCATGAAGGCCCGCATATAATATTGGGCACGCCATGCGCGAACTGATGAATGCGCTCGAGCGCAGCAATGGCATGGAGGATGCTTCAGTCAAGAGTTAGACATTTGGCTGACAATATATCTGGTTTGGGGATACAAACGAGATCAAGGACGGGACTGATCGAAGAAATCCAGAATGCCACCACTCACAGCAAAAATCAGAAGAGCGCACACCCGTTGGTTCCATATGGGAGTTTCCGATAATTAGGGGTACCTTATTTTGGGGTCCTTATAATAAGGATCCTACTAGTAGGGGTACTATATTAGGGTCCCCTATTTTCGGAAACCCCCATATTGACGATGCCGCACCGCCCTTTCTCTCAACCCAGGAATGCTCAGACGGAAGAGAATCCCAGATGCGGAGATCTCGAACAGTTCGCTGAATCTCCCCAAACTTTTAGGACATTTCAGGAGGAGTTTTATGGCTTTCAGCACTCACTCTCGGACATGCCTAGGCGAGGTTCCTGGTACACGACGATTGCACTTTGATACGTGCCATTCCTTAGGCCAACGGAGTTTAATGGCTTTAGGGTGCAGGGCTTGTAAAACTGAATGTTTGCTTTGGGCACTCTTACCATACATTTACCGCCATTCCAGATCCTTGTCAAAATATCAGCCTCTGCCGCCGCGTGATACAGAGGCCTCAACAATTTGAATAGGGTTTGGGGGGTATGTGATACTATACGGATAGTGGGCTTAGCTGGGACCATAGGGGACAACGATTACTACTTATTCCGACCCCCGCCCTCTTCGTAGCAGGAGGCGCCTCGAAGCGTCTTTCCCCTTCTTCGTGCGCTCGCGCAAGTTCTGCCTTCGGCGCTGAAACATGCACATGCCTGAAACATTGGCAATACGATTCCCTAGGGTACTTTTGGTCATATGTACACTAGAACATACTATTCCCCAAAACCTTATTCTAACGAGGGCCTGCAGGCCTCTGTATTACTAAGGTTAAGAGCAAGTAAGATGTACCACAATGAAGTGGATGGTCTTGCAGTGTTCCAAGTTTGCGCTGCAGGACACGACACCTGCAATCACAACTCCTGTTTGGGTGACAGCTTGCGCCGTGCTAATTCAGCCCAGCATGGCGATTCAAACAAAGTACAGCAGGCATACTGATATCTGCATTTCTGTTCTTGCAGGACTCATTGCATGTGACTGCCGCATCGAAACCTACACCATGAGGCTGACCTCACCTGATTACCTGCGTCTGCATCCGAACTTCAGCCCTCAACCCGAAACCTTTACAGCCAACTGTGTCAACCAGGCCCTCTACATCGGAACACCTGTAACATTCTAAAACTAATTCTACGAAGCATTAACCTCTCAAAACCTGAAGCCCTGAACCTGACGAAGCACGAATTCTAACCTCCCAGCCCAACGAAGATGCTAAATAGTAGGGCCCGATTTCAGATAAGCTCCCTGAGAAGATCAAGAATTTGAGAAGCTCCCACAGAATCGTATAAAGACCCTCTTGTGTTGCAAAACACCCTGCAAGCTCCCAAACCACCCAGTGAAGACCCTCTTTGTGCTTCCCTTACAAACCTGCAAGCACTAAACATGGCCTAACCCTTGCAGGAACCCTTTAAAGGAACCCAGTTCTAGAACCCTATAGTACCTTCAACGGGCACCTTTTTGATAGATCAAATACAGGAACGGCGCCAAAATTTAGCCAGGCTGCAAAGCTGTCTTCAGAGCTGCCTCGAAGGTGACACCTTGTGGTTGAGGGTTCAGGGTCTGGTTCCTTAATTATTATAGTGATAGTATCATGGGCCCCAAAACCCTATTCTAATGATGAAGGCCCCTTTTTTTAGGGTTTAGGACCTCTCTTTCCGAAGGCTTCAGTTCGGCTGGCTCTCTCTGTCTCTCTCTTTCGCCAGGGCTGTGGGCAGGGGGAAGCCCCCCCTCGCCTCTCTGTCTCTCTTTCTTTCGCCAGGGCTAGGGACTCTCTCTCTCTCTCTCTGCTAGGCCAGCCTTCAGCGTCTCACAGTTTAGGGTTGGGATTGAGATAGCAGTTTTGAGGCAATTGAAGGCTTGTGGCTTGGGAACACGGGTTTGGGGGGGCCGATTCGGTGGTTCTCAAGGGTGCCTGACCCATCGATTTTGTCCGAATCTGTCAGACCCACCCTTCCGACCCTGCTACCCCTGTTCGGGTCGGGCCAATCTTTAGCATCTTTGCGGACCCTGGAGAACTCGAGGGCTTAGGATTGGCTTCGTTATGTGTTCCCTCTCGCATGGCTGAGGTTGCAGAGTTGAGGGTTGAAGATCGGGCTTGGTGCCCAAGGTTTGGGAGTTTCAGAAAATACATAAGCGAAGGTGCATGTAGACCCCAAAAAACAGCGGATCCCCAGACCCAGGGCCCCAAAAGAGACCCCTAATTTTGGAGCGCCAGAAGTTCAAGTCAGAAATTGAGACAAATGAAAGTTTAAATTCGGATTTACAATGAGGATCCCGCTACGTCTACATACTTGTAGGGCTTTGATTAGGGGTCCTTGTTTTCTGACGAAAGCATCGCTTTGACGAGGTACCAAACCACGCCCAATGAAGCACATCTGACTGGAGCTAAAACCTTTTGGAGCCCAGGCTTTGATCGTCCTAAAACCTAAACACTGAACCCAAGAACGCCAGACTAAACCCTCCTATACCCTAAGACACAACACTTCTCTAGCCTCACCAAGTCGGGAGCCTGGTTGCCGGATCTTCAGCCTACCTTAAGAACCCAGAACCTACTTTTTTGTAGGGTCCCTATAAACCCCATATAAGGGTTTATAATAAGAACCTACAAAAAAGGGGGGCTTTGGGTTCTGAAGGTAGACCCAACGAGCTTCGGAATGTCGGGTCCGCAGACCTCTTGCGCCTACCCGAAACTGCCAAAAACCGCCAAACCTAACCCCTCCCGTCACACGTCGCTGCTAATAGTAGAGCAGGTGCTGGTTTATGCGCCCAAAGCTCTGAAACCTAAACTTACAAAACACCCTACACCCTGCTCCTTTGGCCTTTCTTAGCACCCTAGACCCTGAACACCGGAACTCGCACAGCACCGAGCTTTTGCCCAGCCGGGTGCCCAACCCCATCGGAGTAAATCCGATGAGAGCAAGGGAGTCTCGATCGGGGGCAGGCCATCCTCAGTGCACATCTTGGCGTTTCGGTCTTCAGGTTCTCGCTGATATTGCGGCCTTGATAACTAGAACAGGGTTTGAGGACATATATATATATATATATGTATATACATACATATGTATATAGTGTTATTGTATACATATGGTAACGAACCATATGGGCAACTGTTAGATGTGTTCGGGGCCCTGCGCTCTTCGCTTCTTTTGCTGGGCTTGAGGCTTCAAGGTTCATGCTTGAGAGTTTCCGTGGCTGTGAAGAAGAAAGGTCTGGGCTCACAGATGCAGGACGGTCAGGGACGGGTTTAGGGTTAATTAGCGTTCAGGGTTCAGGGTTTAAGGGTTCACTTCAGGGTTTAAGGAAATACGGGGCACCGAATGACATCTCGCCGGCCCACACGATACCTCGATTAAATCGTCGGTATCTGGTGGGCTGTGCTTCCTAGGTCCTCCGTTTGGATGCCCTAAACCGTTTCCCCAACCCAAACCCCGCAAACCAAAAATCATAACACATTGAAGGAGCCAAATGCTTTTCGATAGGTTGCATCTGGGTCTTAGCAGCTAGAAGGTCGTTAGGGTTTAACAGGATTTCCGCTGTAGGACTTGTGGAATGAGTCCGCAAAGCTTCAAACTCAGACGTTGATTGCTTAAGACCCCAGGCGTCGAGCTCAACTCACCAATCAGCTTTTCTGTATAGCATATGACCTTTTTGAGAGTTTCAGCGCGAGACCAGATGCCATCGCGTGAAGCGTCTTCCGGCAGATCGGATCTCTGGTGAGGCATAGGGTGCAAGGCTTTTGGGTAAACTGATTGTTAGGGTTTAGGGTTTAGGGTTTAGGGTTTAGGGTTTAGGGAGTACGATGGAGATGTTGTTTTGTAACGGTGATATGCGTACATGGGAGATGGAGAGCGCTGATGCTGCTGATGATGTTGGTGGCGGGGAAGGTAATGGTGGTGACCATGGTCAGGACCATGATGGCGATTATGATAACGATGCTGCTGATGATCATGGCCATGCTACTGAAAGCAGTGATGACGATAGTCATTAGCAGCGTCTGAGCCGTCAGGTTCAGTAAGCGTGTATCAAAGTCCGCGAGTAGAAGAGTCGAGCCCGAATAGTACCCAAGGAGAAAGGACAGGATCGTATCGTCGGGACGCTTGGGAAAGTCTGGTGAGCGCGAGCCCATGTTTGCAACACGGAAAACACAACTTGGAGAAGGATATCGCTCCCCACCTGTTGAGGGAAACGATCGCGAACGCTGGCACAATGCTTAGTGTCGGCCTCGGCAAAACGATAAGCCTGGCCTATCTGCAGGCCCATAGGCCTTCGCCGGAGACTTGTCACCAAGTACTGAGGCTGGACAGCGAGCACTGCACGAGGTCCCTGCGAAATATCCGACTGGGCGACATCGCTCATAGAAGTTCAAAAAAATCGGCGACAGTAGCAATGACTCACCTGCCCAGCTTCAGATGCCGAGAGAACAAGCCAAGAGTATGCATTGCACAAGACTCGTAGAGCAACGCTCCCGAAGTACCCAACTGAGAAAGAAGACTGGATCGCATCTCGGGCATCTGGAAAGGGATACACCCACGGGTCGAGAAAAGTCTGAAGAAAAGCCCATGTTGGAAAGGGCAAACCAAGTCTTGTGAAAGCTGGCACAATGCCCAGTGTCAGGCTCTGCAATAGTATAAAGCCTACATAAGCCTAGCCCATCTGCAGGCCCATGCGTTTGAACAACAGCTCCTACCGCTGCTCTGCTGCTGAAGACTTGACAGGAAGCTCAAACATTGAGATTGGATAGCGGGCACTGAGGGGCCCGGCAGAAGCCGATACCCCCTTGAGCTGAGCTTCACAAGAGCAGGGGTCCTGGAGAAACTGAGAAGGTCATCATGCCGGTAGTTCTCTAAAGTAGGCTCCCTTTTTAGGTCTCCATTATAGTATGGCACCCTTATCACAAGGACAAGAAGACAATAATGCCGGCTGGCGCTGACAAGGCCCGCCATACTTCATGTCCCAGTTCTGACCACGACACGATGCCAAGAGGAAACTTACCTCGACGCAGTGTGCATGAGCTGCGACTGTCCAGCTAAGTGCACACAGCTACGCTGTACACAAACAAAGACATCTTTACCCATAGGCCCCATAGTAGTTGCTTTTTGGGGTTACCTTATAGAATTCTATATATGAACCCAAAAAAGGAACTACTTTAGGGCCTATGGGTACCTTTTCTGAACTGCCAGCTCCCTCCATCCTGAACGGCTCAACGAATCTGAGGAAGCTCTGCCCATTTTCTGCTGCCAAAGTAGGTAGTGTTATTAGGGGTACCCCTGAAAGGGTACCCCTTCTGAACCCTAATTGAGAGGGTCTATATCCCCAAGGGTCCCCCTAACCCTAGCTCCCACAAAGGCAAAAAGTCTTTCAGGAGAAACAGCCTCGCTGGAGGAGCTAGGGCAGCCCAGGGCCTCGCATGCACATAGAAAACTGCTGCACGCTGAAGAGCCGTAGCCATTGAATCGACGCTGGTCGCCACCTTCCCGTTCGTGCGCGTGCAAGCTCCTACATCGCACGAGCCCTAAATCCCAAAACCCTACATAAATCGTGAACCTGAATACGGAAACGTAAACCTGAATCCCCCAAACCACTATAGATCCCTTGACCCGTTTAAAACCGAAAGCCTGAAAATGCGGTTTTCATCGGGCTGTTATAAGGTTTGTCATGGGGCTTTTCTATTTGCGCTTTTTTCCGACGTCTTCTGCAGAGTTTTATGATACACGGGCTGCTTTCACCCCGTATGATATGGCAGAAGTCCTATATACATGCTGAACGGCTCAACAGCGCAGGCAGCGATGTAGCATCCCACCACAGTTGCAAGGAGGACGAGCTACATCAGGCTCCTCTTGATCGACGTGCATAGAGCATAATTATCAGGTTTTTGGGGCCCCGGGTTAAGAGTTGAGTTAGGAGATTCTGTGAACGAATCCAAGATTCTGTTCCTACCTCGCCTCAGATGTTGATACTCCTGCGGTGCCCTCACTCTTGATTGGCAGTACGACCATGCTAAGCCTGGCTATTGAGACTTGCTATGCTCTACTGTCCCTACCAAGATCACGTTTATTTCGGGCGTCCATTTCCGAAGCTTTATTGTTTCCCAAGCTTTATTCCGGAGCATGGTAGCCAGGCTTCTGGCTTGCGTGATTGATCACAAATCGGAGAGTGTAGAAAAATGCCTTGCTGAGTGCCCAAAGGCGCGGAGGTAACCCCCGCGATCAAGCACTCAATGGCTCTGAACGACCCTTGTCACGGATTGCACCATCGACAAGCAGGCCCGAACAGCAATGTTGGCTGAGTGCAGGCTCCATGCAAGATTATCCCGGAGTGCGATATTTATAGTGCAAGAAGGTTCCTGTGTACGGCCAGGGTGCGCATGCAAAAATTGCTGGCGGAGCCTGAGGATCAGAACACTCGTAAAACAAACAGACAGTCGCTTCTACGGCAGACTTGCCAGCAGTCTACTATTTGCAGTGCTCCCCCTGAATCTTCGATTGCGGAAGCACCTGCATCCTGCAGGAAGGATGCAGAAAGCTCCGCTCGTGACTTCGAGCCATCACGAGTAACCTTATTGATTATCCAAGGCCCATAAGTGTGATAAGATGCAAGATGTACTGTACTAGACTCTACTTTACGATACTACACTATACTTTACTAGACTCGAGTAGACTATACCATGATATAATATAACACAATGTAACGTAAATGCAATATGTCATAATATAATAACATATAACAAAAATAACGTATAGTATAATATGCCATGTAATACTTTTTTTGTATCATAGCATAGTATGGTAGAGAATGAATAATATAATAAAAACAATACAATAGAATACAACAGAATGCTATATAATGTAGTGTACATTAAAATATAATATAAGATACGATAAGATCAGATAAGATAAGATGAGATAAGACGATATAAGAGAAGATCAAATAATGCGATATCATATTATGGCATAATATAGTGTAATGCAGCAATTTAATATAGTATCAATTTTGGAGTCCGGGGGACTGCCCAGGGTCCGCCGCATTGCAATAAAACATAATGAAATATATGTAATATGTTATACAACTTTTTGGTAGACTTAGTGTACACCCTCGACCTTATTGCCCAATTAACTCCCTGTGCTACATGGCCACTTCATTGAGAATCACGCGGTTGCTCGTCCGGCATTGCCGCAGAGCGAACTCGTGCGATGAAATAGAAAAGGGGGAGAACTGCAAGATGCAGCAATGTCTAGTCGGACGGCCCCCTCGCTGAGCAGGAGAAGTGCCCGAAAAATCTGAACCGATTAAATAGCAAAACATCTGCAAAATTCTAGGCTCTGGGGCTGGAAATGGCTCTCAGGTCACGGAAGCTCATGGTGTTCCACCGTCCGGACAGGATCTCGAGCACCTGCTAAGTGAACCCAATTTTGCGGGTAAGGGTTTAGGGTTTAGGGTTTAGGGGTTTAGGGGTTTAGGGGTTTGGGGTTTAGGGTTTAGGGTTTACGGTTTAGGGGATATCGGGTTTACACGGCTTCTGTGGTGAAGAGCTGGGTCTCGGGCCTGGAGGCCAAAGACGTTGCGCAGCGGTTAAGGCCAATTTCGAGCCAAGGGGTGCATAGGAGTCCCTGGGTTACTGGCCTGAAGCCTTGGATAAAAATTGAGGCAGTTCCCGAAAACTGCAGCCCTCGAAGTCCTAGACCCTAACAGCCGAGACGACGAGCTCCTGCGAACCATCCAGCAGACTTCTGGGTTCAAGTTGCTGGCTCGAGATGATATTTCAGTTGACGAGGGCTCTTCAAAGTAGAGGAACTGCAGCGGTGTCGCTATGCACATGACATTCGTCTTCCGCAAAGCACATGTGCGTAGCTTGCCAAGGGAACACCCAGGAGTTTCTCTTCGCCGGCCGTATTCTTGTCACATCTTTAACTCAAAACACAGATTCCGCTCAAGTCAAGTTGTTGCACTGCCCATATACACGGAGACACGTGTACATATACTGTGTCTGTATGCGTATATATATATACACACACACACACACTGTAATACATGTAGCGGTCAACATTGTACATGTACGTGTGCGTGTACATAAGTTTTATTACATTAAACTACTATATTTGGCTAGAACAGGTGGCATTGTGTATTATTGTGTTTTGAAAAATTCTGTTATTCACCTTGGAATTCAGCGTATACTACCACTTTATGTTTTGTGAACTATATCATGTTCGATTATCGCTACCATATCAAATCATACCGTATTCTGTTATGTTCCATCATACCATAATATGTTATGTTCTAGTGCGCTATGCCGTGCTATATCAAAACATGTTGCACTAAGCTTCTAGTCTATCATGACGCGCCCTGCCATACATTACCACGTTATACGTTGCAATATGTTATATTCAACCTGGCAGCATGTCACATCACATTCTGTTTTACCAGTAAGCTACTGTACTATGTAGCATGACGATACACCTCGCCGTATATCATACAGATACAATGGAATGCGACACCATACAGCCGCGTGCATAATGAAGGAACAAACTGCTGCACAATGACAACCAAACGAACGAGAACATATGTACAAGATGAAATGACCATGAAATGCTGCAACCTAGTCGGATACAACAGAACCGTTAGCCAACAACCATACTAACTTCAAAATATGAGAGTTATGGCATAATATCTTTAATACAATGCAAGATGTGATCATGTAAGGCAATGCCAACATTGCATAACATAACACAAGATTATACAACAAAACCACGACAAAAGGCATTCACAATGCCTCACGATACTCACCGGGGAAGACAAGATAAGACAAGCTACGATAATTATAAACACAGGGTATACATGGAATGACCAAAAAGGCGCTGTAAACGTAACAAGGGTAGCTAGAAAACGAGATTATACTTGACCAATAACGGTAATGTAATCATATAGCATACCATATAGTATGGTATGCCGTAGCACGGCACTATGCGGGGTAGCATAACTCATTGTAACAAAAGTCTTCATACTACAGCATAGTGTAACATTTTGTACACTAGTACACCCTCGCTTACAAAATTAACGCCGCATAAGAGACTTTCACGTAGCATACTGAAATGCGAGAGATCATGATAATTTAATGTAACATAAACGGACACAACATGATAAACAAGAAGTTGTCTAAGCTACGAACTGAAATAGCATACATATGAGCTTGTAGCGAAAACGCAGTCTGTACTACACAGCAGCCCACTTCAGCCAAGAGACCATACGGTGCGAGCCAAACTGATTCGTTGCATTTGCCATGTCCAACGCCGTACGCCCGGCCGAGGTCCTGTGTGGAAGATTGCGACTTGCCGGCAACTCGTATTTCAGCCTCCCTTTTTTTGCAGCAGGCTTCTCTCTTCAGCCTCCCTAAACCCTAAACCCTATACTGCTTCGAGCTCAGTGCTTTTGGATGTTCAGTGGTGGACGAAAAGAGGGTGGCCACGAAAGGAATGGGCCGCAAAAGAAAGGATCACCAAAAAAAACATGGCCCGCGAAAGAGGGTGGCCACGAAAGGAGGGCGTCACGCAAGGACTGCAAGGAGTGTGCCACGAAAGGTGTCGATACCCGAAGTGGCCACGAAAGGAGCAGACCGACTGAGCCAGGAAAGGAGGGTGAGGGTAAGGAGGGGTTGGCGGAGAATGACATCGGGAGTGAGAAGGCGGGGGAGCTTGCAGAAGCCAAGCGGTGAGAGGCCGAACTGATCCTTCGGCGAACTGAATCGCTGACCCGGACAAACCTGCAACCGAACCCGACAGCCATCGAAAACCCGCTTCGAATTCGCCGTTTCAGAGATTCAGGAGCACGGCATTGCACACCACTCTGCGCTGCCGAACCATGTAACCCTTAAGCCCTTATGCCCTGAACCCTAAACCCTTATCTTCCCTAAACCCTAAACCCTAATCAAACCCAAAACTCCCAAACCCCAAAGCCTGAAACCTGTGATCTTCCCGGGGTCCTCTTGTCGGGATCCGCCCTTTCTCGAAGAAGTTCTTGTACCATGTGAGCATCTCCTTAGCTGTTCTGCTGTCTTTGACGGGGCTTGCTTTACGGCTATTCCAGAGTTAGCAAATCCCTCTCCTCACGAAAACGGACTCTGAGTCAACACCGACGCTGCTCGGAAAAAAGACAGGAGACAGCTTCAAGTTATGCAGGGGTGCCCAAGGAATCGAACGGAAAGCAAACAATTGTTGTCGCTTTTCACTGGTACATGCAGCACAACAGCCGAGGGTGTCCCTCAAGTTGCTAGCGGTTTGGATCTCTCGCGAGCGCTGACACAAATCCTACCCTGCCTCGCTTCCCCAAAGCCTCAAAGGCCGAGCTTTCTTCGAAGCCTCTTAAGCATCTCAGCACTACAGCAGAAAGCCGGCCAACATGCTATAAACCCTAAACCCTAAACTCTAAACCCCCTAAACCCAATAAACTCTAAACCGTCTAAACCCTAGTCGGAGCACCTTTCTGGGCTGCCACGTGGAGTGGGTATACGGATTCCGAGAGCAACCTGAAGCCCGAGCGAGAGCGTGGCGCATTGACGCCCGCGAAGTTGTTCCTGAAGCACGGCCGCGCTTAGCGTGGATGATTCTGGGTTAATGTAGGGGGCCTTAAGAATTGGAATAGGGTTTTGGTGCCCATTATACTATAGTTTCATTAAGGAACCCCCCCAAAATAGTATAGGTAGTTGTTAAGGCCCCTATAGTACCTGTTCCTAGCGCCAGCCTTCAGCCAATCGAACTTCGCTCTTGATGCGGAAGGACGTCATAGACTCATAAATACAGGCTCTTGTAGGACGACGAGCCCACCGTGATGGATGGATGGGTGGATACTCTATCATGCAACGTTGCAAGACTCAGTTGTCCAACACAGTCAGCAATCACCAAGCCAAAGTAACCAAATGTGTTCATGAAGCCAAAAAAGCAGGATCGTAAACAAGGATGAGGAGAAAAGACAGGCAGTCACAGATGCAGTTGCAGCAGCAGCAGCTAACACCGCAGCGAGAATGGCGTTTCCAACAATTGCTTTCTCAGTCGGGAGACTTGATGTGACACCCAGGTTGTAGCCGCTAGAAGCCAACAATATGCACGAATCGATTGCGGCAACCGAAACTGAAGTTGTAGAGACATGTATGCGATTCAAAAACAGGATCCAAGTATCGGTTCTGCGGTTTGCTTTGTGTCAGACTTCACATCTGCCCGTAACCCAGGGAGGGACTTGTTCACCCTCTTGAAGATGTTGCGCAGGCTGAGAGTCCTAGAGTGTATGTAACCAAGACGGAAGCATGCCGAAGAGCAATCTGCTCCAAAGTTTGCTTCCTAATCTGATTACAACGCATAAGCTCCTTAATTAGGGATTAACAACATGCAACGGCGGAGTACCATGATAAGAGATGTTGTGCCAATGAAACTTACAGCTTGTCGGGAGGGAGTTGTCTGCATGACGGAGAGATGATACTTCTGGTTTTGAGAGCTCCGACATGGGCCCAACTTGCATTGAAGTTTCCCGCTGCACAGACTCCAGTCTGTACTGCTTCATAGCTTTCCGGGACCAAGACGCACCAGAGTAGTTCGTATCATATCAGTCTGACCCCGTAATCAGTGCAACAGCTGTGCAGCAACAACGAACTTGGCAATCAGTCCTACGGAGTTGCACAGCGTGCATACACCGTGCCTCTGCAAGAAGTCGCCGACCTCCTCACGCCGCTCTGCGCGAATTCGCTCACGACGGGCACCTTAATTGCTTGCAAACCCCCGAGAAGTCTGTGATACAATGTGATAAATCCATTCAGCGACATGAACAACCAGCATGAGGCTGTCCACCGTGGCTATTATCATTGCGCAGCATCATGAGCGACAGCAGCAGTAGCAGTAGCAGTAG
>CAJNDV010030058.1:10369-37545 GCA_905221635.1 Symbiodinium sp. CCMP2456 | reverse complement strand
ATTTTGACAACCACCCACATGTCAGTAGCACAAGCACCTCCAACCGTTTCCTTGTTGGATATACGGAGTCAAGCATTCAAGCTTCTTGGTGGACGGCTCGAAGGCAAGTCGCATTCAAAAGCAAGGGACTCCGAGCAGTGTTCGGCTTTAGAAAGCAGGTGTGCTGTTCTCTTAACAAAGGCTTTTAGAAAGGGTCTTCATATCGAGGACTGTAATTACTACTTAGAGTCTATGCCTTGTGAGACGTACGGGGCAGCAACTGGTGTATGCGAGCATAGAGTCTATGCTTGGGTACACCATTTGCTGCCTCTTACGTCTCACAAGGCCTGCGCCATGCGATCTCAGGCAATCTCGAAGAGGTTCAAAGTCTCATAGGCCGAGCTCAGTCTGAGGCTTGACAGTAGGCTTTACTACCACGTCGGCCACTGTCTAAGTACTGCCGACGCTGCACTAATTAACCTGAAATCCTGCACTGCCCATACCCCCGGCTCCAAACCCACATTGCATTCCATGCATGCTTAATGCAGCCCGCTGTGCCCTGCTTACGCTCTCTTGCCAAGACACAGCGCAGTACTCGCCTGGGGGGTCTCGTCTGCTTCGGCTCACATGCAGGTTGATGGGATCTATTCCGTGTGCTGTGATGGTGGTCACGTTACAATTGTTCCTACTCTGCTTCCCCCTAGTATTCAAGGGGGAGGGCGGCTCTCCCCAATAAAAACTCAGAAAGTGTTGTTATTACCGGCGGGGGGGGGGGGGGGGNNTCTCTACTGTCACATTGGGCAGGATCCTCCTCCTGCTCGGGCTCTTGCTCCTGCTCCTGCTGCGGCTCTTGCTTTGCTACTCCTCTTGCTGTTGCTCTTCCTGTTTCTCTTGCTTCTTCTCTTGCTCTTACATCCCGCAATTCAAAACAGGTTTTACATGGCGGGGATGTCTTCGAGGGAGTTTCCCAGAACGTGTTACTACTACACCTCCTCCTCCTCCTCCTCCTACTACTACTACTACTACTACTACTACTGATACTACTACTACTACTTTTGTTGTTACTGGTATGAACCTTGATCTTAGTATTAATAATCGTATATTTTAGCTGTTGTTATTATTCTGAGGGGTGTGTTTAATAAATGGGGAAGCGATTACCACTCTCATCTCAGTAAGAATATGATTGTGAGAAACTACGGTTTCTGTGATCCACCACTGCTTCGTGGATCTGTTGCTGCAGAATTTCGATCAGATGTCAGGCAATTTCATCATCGTTACCACCCGAGCTCTTACTTCCGCATCTAGCCTGGTGAACAGGTGGTAGCACCATGCATACATTGATCTGTTGCGGTTTCACAGGCAAACGGCCTCGAAGCGGGGGCCGCGAATAACAGGGTCATGTAGCTTTGACACAGGCGATTTGCTGAAAACCACGGGTGCTTCATTTCAGAATGCTTTCAAGAAGGATCCTAGCAATCAGGGTCTATATGCTAGGGCCGCTAGAAATCTCTAATTTCCTGCAGCTGTTCATGGGCGCACTTTCCCATCAAGGGCAGGAGCCAACGTAGCCTTGTTTGCCAAGTTCTAGTCTTAGGGTTTAGGGTTTAGGGTTTAGGTCCTAGTCTAGTCTGTGCCTGTAAGGGCAACGTAGGGGCCTCAACAGTGAGAATGTTTTTGCGGAATATTCTGGTTGCTAAGACTCAGATATCTATACTACCCTTATAAGTCACACAGATTGGTTGCGTTTACTGGCGTTATCTCTGAATCCCAAGCTTCTTCCGCCCTTTAATCCCTAAACCCTTCAAGAACCTGAGACCCGAACGTTTAGGGGTTTCCACTCTCCGGGGCTTTATAAGGCTCCAGGACCGTAAGAGTTTAGCATCCTTGCATGGGGATACAAAAGAAATGTTGTGGAGTTTGGGGTCCGTGGGCTTTAATGTTTGGGTTGCAGGGCTCCGGCATACCAGGACCACCCCCAGCTCTGCTTTGAGTGGTGGCGCCTGAAAAATCAACAGTTGGGTCGGGCGGGCTTATAAGGTTTCCCTTTGGTTTGTTTCGGTGGGCTTAGCTAAGAAAACCATATACAGCGAGTTTAAAGTTTAGGACACGCAAACGGGGGTTGGAAGGTGTTAAGTGTGGGTTTACTTCAAGCTGCGTTAACCCAAACTAACCTCGCCCACGCATACGTTTCGGCACCCGGTTTTCGCAAACCTCGATGATATGCAGGGTGCACTCCTTCAACCTCTTCGTGTTCGCATCTCCAGAGAACAGGCGGGACAGACACCCGGGCATCAAAACAATGTACATACACTTATGCAGCAAACCTACGCGCGTTCGCATGTCGCTAGCTTCTTCGTCGTTCCGACGAAACCCTCCATCCTAAAACCTTATCTTTGCCACCGGGTCGGTCTCCGACGGTAGCATGGTTTTAACCTAAAGCCCCATGTTCAGAGCTCAAACTCCTGACCCTCACACTCGTTCCTGCCTCTCCATGTAGCCCACAATGGGGCAAGTCGAAGCCTCACCACGCAGAGGAGAGTTCCCAGGTTCAGTTCCCGGGAGGCTCCCTGAAATTCGGGGTCCGTTGCTGATGGGGTCCTCGGGAGGGCCTCTGAGGAAACCGGAACCACTGAGTTAGTGCAAGCACTAAGCGAGCATGTGCAGGAGCAAGCGAGCGAGTGAGACTGAAAGGAAAGCAAAAAGAGACGGAGGACGAGGCAGACAACGAGAGTGGGAGAGAGAGAGAGAGAGGGAGATCAGAGATCGAGACGGAGCAGAAGACACCCTCGTACAAGGACACACTCTCACACGGACACACACACACACACAAACACATACGCACAAACGAATAAAGAGTCAACCGAGCCGCTTTGTCTAGAAAGTATACCGAATAGAAACCAAACCATGCCAAAGCAACTGCACTACCGGCGGAACGGAACGCTTGCAGCGACGAGCATTAGGGTTTAGGGTTTCTGCTCGAAAGCTAAAGCTCAACTCAGACAGGCCGGCGCCAGCCTGTCGGCAAGGTCACCTGGCGAGCTGAAATCCTTGGCTCTGGCAGAAAGAAAGTCTCCAAAACACGTCGAATGTCGGTTGAGCGCTTTTTTCTTTGGGCTTGGGGGTGAGAAGTTTGGGGGTTGTGTTTGGGTTATTGGGGTTGGGTTTCCCTGGGTGGATTACAAACCTCAGGATACTTTGTTGGAGGTAAAGGTAGAAGGGTCCCTTGCAGGCCCTTGCAGGCTACCATAGGCTACCTTTTTCATGGAGCCCCTAGAAGGCCCTTATAGCATCGCATTACCATGCAGAACCTTATGGAATTCTTCCAAACATCTGTCTGAAACCTGCGGCAAACCGTTACAGATCCCCGTTGCAGCCACATAGAACTCTCGGACTGTTGTCAAGCCTTCTGCGAGCGAGAGGCTTCGAGAGAGGCCAGAGCCTTGGCAAGCCATGGATGGCGGTCGAGGGTTTGGGGTTTAGGGTTTTAGGGTTTAGGGTTTAGGGAAGGTATGCAGGAGATGCCTGTAGTCGACATCGGGGAATCGAGGAGAGGGTATAGTTCAAGATAAGATAGGTGATAAGAGAATACAACCCAGGGGCATGCTTGACTATTCCGGGACGGTGCGGGCAAGCACCATCATGTTTCAACTCAAGGCAACAAAGCTCAAGGCAAGAACCGCTATGCCCTTTCAGCCCGGAAAACCCTAACCTCCAAAGAAGAAAACCTCTCAGCCCAAGCTGCTGTGGTAGCAGCCGATCCCCGCAGCTTCGAAGCTCGTGTGGGGCATCCGCGCGGCCATCGACGAATGCCTCGTGAGTTTAGTAGTTCATTGAGTTTAACGATTCGGGGTCAAAGGGTGCAAGGGCGAACTGCTAGTGCCCATGGCGTCTTCGGCCCTGAATCGTGCTGACCCCAAAACCGGGGCTGACCCCAAAACCCGGTATCTCACCCCTCTCGCCAGCTCAATCACAGCGTACATCTGCTAGCAACCCTGCAGGGGCAAGTGGTGGAAGCCAACACTTTTCGATCTTTCCCGCAGAGGAGGAAGAATCTGTTTGATGCCGCATGAATACCCCGAACGGCCTCCAAGACCGCGGTGACCAGCTTGTTTCTGGCCTCCTGTCGGATGCATGTCTTGCTCTGAAGAGACGTGCCGGTCGAATTGGTTTTCCAATTTCGACTGCCTGGATGCGACAGCAGACTTAGTTCGTAGGATGCCTCGGAATTAGGTCATTGAACAGCAACCTCTCATTCTAGACGTCGCGGATCGAACATACAAGTCCTCACCACACGCTCTGCAGCACGCTTTATTGACGAGTGCTAATACCTACTACATATGGCCGGTGCGCAGCTCCGAAGATCTTGAACTGGAGTTGATCTTGAAGATCGGTAGCCCGGTAGCAGTTGCAAACTGAGAGTGTCCAAACAGAAATTAGCCTTTGACCGAATTTCCAACAGGATTCTGACTATCGCTCCATACTTGCTGGCTGCTCCCCTGACTTCTCCCTGAGATTTCCCAAAGAAGCATTGAACTGTTCTACAGCTGAAGCAATGCCACTGAAAGCTTGAAGATGCTCTATGCCACTGCTCTACATAAACTCCGTATTATAGAGGAATCAATGCCTTTCTCAAGGCTGGAAGCGGCTCTGTGAGCTGTTCGTAGGATTCTGAGGGGTATACAGGGATCGTAGCGGGCCTCTGCGGGTCTTGCGACGCATTCTGACAACCTGTGGGGCGAAACTGAACGATAGCAGAGGTGCAAGAAGGTGCTGTTTTACAAACCCAGCCTTGACCTCCTCAGATCGGAATCAATCTTCTAAGCGATCCAAAAAAATAACTTTCATCAGAGGCCTCAGCCACCTAATGACTTTAAACCCTGAAGCTCTTCAGCCCTGAAACGTCTGTTTCAAGCCTCATCCTGGCAGGCGGCAAAATGCGCAAATAGCATGCCGACCTTTTCGGGGAGGTCAAGATGAAGCTGCAAGGGAGGGCTGGTGTTCCAGTTCAGGCGAAAAGGAAAGCCACTGCGGGAAGTTGGTAAAGACGCAATATGGGGGAAGGGTTTTCGACTCTCACAGCTTGGGCAATCCGGGCGAGGATTTGCAGGGCCGTCAGAGAAGTAGTCACGAAGGAGATTCCCCGCAGTTGCTATCATCGGACAGTGTTAGTTCGATAGCGTCCTCTTGCCCAGCTGCGTACCCCCAAACCAACAAATCCGGTTTGACCTAACGTTTGGGAAGCTACAGGCTAAGAGTTTGGCTAGCGAGCACCCTGCGTCTGGGATGTGCTGCTTCTACACAGCCATTCTTACGCTTCATTGATTCATGGCATGTTTGTTTTCTTTAATTATGTACATTGCATGCAGATGTTTAGGGCGTACGGATAAAAGACAAAAGCCTTAGCCCAATGATGCAAAACATTCCCTTTAAAACGGTTGAATGCAGCCGCCACCGATCTGCTGCATGACGTTGACATGCAGCTCCTTAACATAATATGCAGATAACCACCCAGTCGGACGTTGGCCTGATTCCTTTGTCTCAGGCTCATGCAGGCACCACGCGCGTGACGTCGCCATGAAGGATCATCTGTCCCGATGCCTCACCCCGCACGACGCTTCTGCCAGGACCGACGTGCAATTCTCGTAGGGACCGGAAGGGCTCGGGGCGTGTTCTGGCAAGAGCCAGGGAAGGTGCACATCGGCTTCTCAGTTTTCTGGAAGTCTAGATGGGAAGCTGTATTCAGTCGTGGAGTTCTTCCGTACTGCGCAAAAACACATACCTGTGCGACTCCAAAAACGCCGCCGCCTCATTAAGCTTCGCAACATTGGCAGTTGCCGCAGGCTCCACTCTCACCGGAGTTAAAGAAATGCCTTCTCTTCCCAATGCTTTCGAATCAACCTGGCATTGTAGACATCATTCGTTCAACCCGCCGCTGTTCCTAGTCCAGTCACATCCGCCCCCGCCGAGCTCGCCTCATCAAACTCGCATTTCTGGCCATCCAAGCCAGCCTGCACTGTGCACGTGAGTGAGTGCTCTCTCTCTCTCTCTCTCTGTGTGTGTGTGTGCATGCTCCCGGGTCTGCTATGCGGGCATGGATGATGTCTCTGTCTGGGTGTAAGCGTGTGCATGTGTATGCACAGCATACCTGTGATGTACAAATGCACGCCAACGCGTAAACAAAAGCACATGCCGGCTGAGAAGAGCAAGAAGAAGAAACAAAGCTATACCTTGGCGGCCTCATCGAAGGCCTCTCGCAGACGTGTTGCAAAAGCGGCGACGGCCATTTTCAGCTCCTGCAAAGCTTTTCGCGTTGTGAGCTGGAGGAGTGGGACGCAGGGGTTTCGATTACGACCAAGCTGGACGGTTCCGGGGCTGGTGGTCTTCTGGTTCGTTTGGCTGTGGCACGGACAACATGGGATCACTGCACACCACCGGTCACCAGGGCCTGCGCTGTCGTGACTTCAAACCCACAGTATGTGCACCTAGCTGAGACCACCTCCGCAAATGCAATTGGGTCGGGAAAGACCAGTGCTCAAGACTCAAGACCTTAGGCCCTTGACACAACTTGAAGCTTGGTGCTCAATAACCGCATATCCTTTCGAGACCACCGTGTTCTGTACTGCCGAGCCAGCTCCAAACAACAACCTACTGCTGTCAGTTAGCCTGGAGTACACGCCAGACTCCGCAATGCTCAACCAGTGCTCAACCCTGATCGCTGGGGAGACGAGGCCTCTCTGACCCCGGAGGCTTGGCCAGAGTGTTGTTTCTGCTGCGATTCCCTTTTCTTGCTGCTTTGAAGTTTGGGCTTTAAACCTCTATATAGTCGCTAACACTAGTCGCAGGCTTTCGCGGCATCGGAAGGGGCTTGTCAAACAGGGATCTGCAGTGGAGGTCTTGCTACGGTAGTCTTAGGGCCAGAACTCTGCGAGACTGGCAGCGAGCAATGGACCTTACAATCTCCCTGAAACATAACCGTAACAACCAGATCGTATGAAGCTCTGATCATGCTACAGTACAATGCATAAAGCCCTATGTCATCCTGACAAAAGAGCATCACCTTAGCTACTTCGAGGCTTCCGCTGGATTCAGCAAGGCAAAACTGCATGTGCTGGACCGTTCACGCACGCTTGAGCCAAAACGTGGTCATTTTGGGATATAACATTCATTTAGACGTTGTGGGTTAACCGGGATTTCAAAGGGTTCACGCCTTGTTTCTAGCGCTTGTACGGTGGGTTGACGGCGTTCAGGAGTTCAAGTATTATTATAGGTTCAATATAAGGTTCTATCGTTGGTATGCAGGGCTCAGGGTCCGGATTTCGAGGCTTAGCATGGTCATGACGGCATATCCTGGTCGAGTCTTGGTTTTCAAGGGTTCGTTAATGTAGTCACTGCATAGCATGGCACAAAAACAAGCCCTATTGAACTTAAAAACGTACAGAGATGGACCTTATAACTTAGGACTCCCGGTAGACCAACTCAAACCGGAGAGACGGCACTCTAGGTCCCCAAAAGCCATGGTGCAGGCAGGCACTCGAACTGACCAACAGCAGAGTGTTCGGAAGATCGTTTTCACATGTGCGTGACGTCTCTACGCAAACTGTTGTCATGATTAAACAAGCATTCACATCAACCATCAACCGCAGGATCCGTATTCCCATGCGCAGCTTCTGAACTGACAAGATATGCCAACAATCAGTCTTGAGCTGACATACTCAGCATGTACAGGGTCCTGAAACCCTCAACACTAAACCCGAAACCCTAAAACGTTACTATATATACCCGAACGAGAACCCAAGAAGAAACCAGTTTGTGACTTTCTTTGCGCGCCTAGAGGTCGCCAGTTCAGTGGTAATCTCAACCACTCAAAGGCACGGCGCATCACCCATAGGGGTTAGGGTTTAGGGTTTAGGGCTGGAGTTACTATAAAGAGGACTATATTAAAGCACGAGGGATACTATAAGCGGTTAGTACCAGGTTTATTGTAAGGGGCTACTCTGTGGATACCATAAGAGCTACTACACCGGCAAACAATAAGGGGCTACTGCACGGATGACCCCCTGCAAGGGCTGCTACAAGTGGAATAATGAGGGGTACCGCATATGGTCTTCCATGCTTCGTGCCGCGATAGCTTGACCAATAAGCTATTCACACAAGCACACTTGAAGTCTTAAAGATCCCAAACCCCTAAACCCTAAACCCTAAACCGCAAAAGCCCTCTGCACCGCCCCGCCGGTGCCCTGTTCCCCCCATGGTGAGCCTTAACTATAATAGACCTTGTAGTAACCCCTTATAGAACCCCTTATGATAATGTCCATGGGCTCTGGTTCTTTACAGTTTATCGTAGCCCTTACGGTCATTTCCTATTATGGTAGTTCACCCTATGATGACCTTTATGTCTTATGTCCTATGGGCTCTGGTTCCACTTCTGGTAATCCTTAAGCATCGTAGCCCTTATGGTAACCGCGTATCGTACTCAGTAGAACCCTCATGTCCCCTTCTTTAGCATTCCGCGGAGGATGGCGCTGACCTCGTCCGGGCTCGATCTTCGAGCCCCTGGATGAGAAACTAACGACTGATATAGAGGCCTCGTGGGTTTAGGGTCTGACCGTTTGGTCTGTCTCTGCCTCTGTCTCTGTCTGTCTGCGTGTCTGTGTTCATATGCTTATGTATATATATATATATATATATATGAATACACTCGCGGAGTCTTAGGAATCATATAGCTGGCTGTCAGGCCCCCATATCAGTTCATGCAAGGAGGCAGCTAGCTGGACCTGTTTCGGGCTTTGCATGAAACCTAAATGCGACACTAACCGCCAGAGGCTTCATACGAGGGTTTACGGTTTACACTTTTTCGCAATGGCACTGGGATCGAAACTCTCGACGAAGTGGCTCGTCATGGAGCATACTTCAACAGCATGACTGAGTCACTCTTTCTGGAAGTGCTGTGCTTGAGCTTCGCCGTGGTGGATGACCAGCTACAGTGATTGAGCCTTGTCCGAATCCGTGTTACAAGACAGCATCTTGTAAAAACCGTAGCCCTAAACCCTAAACCCAAACCTTCAGTGAACTCGGGTGTACGGGTATATGCGGAGATGAAGCCTGGAGCGGCAAAGCTGACTTGGGCTTCTGATGATCCTGCTTCTTCCCACAGTTGGGGCCGAGGATGGCGGCCGTTCTGCCAGCTTGGCTGGAAGGAAGGCACCATGGCAAAGGGGAGGCCTTCAGTGAGCCTCTTCTCTTAAACCGATCGAGGCATTTGAGCAGAGATGCGTGGATCTCTTATGCATTCTGTTCCCATGCTTTGACTGCTTATCGAAGTCAACACCACGATAATATCTCAGCGTCGACTCCCCTTTGTGGTCCGAGACTTGGGGAAGCACGAACCCAGGCCTTAGGCGTCTTGGGCGATTTGAGGCACTGGAAGTCCACTCTCATCGGGGCCGAGCTTCAGATGATGGACGACACCTCATCGCTGCAAGGGGCCAGAGATCGAAACTCATCTTGTGGGGTGCGACCCCTCTTTTAGGCTCGTGCCATCGGGTTCTGAGGCCTTCTTTGCTGGGATATGGGGTATGGGACTGTCGATCGCGATACTAGCGCAAAACTTACTCAACGACAGTGGCCGGTCTGGTCTCGCTGATCTCGCTTTGAGGGCTCATCGCTGAGACAGTGCAATCCTTTCCTTCCTGATCTCAGTCGCTGGATGCCATGTCTGAGCCCTGCCAGTAGCCAAAGACCCCGTCACACCCTACCTGCCCATGAGGCACTCTAGACTGCAGCCTCATATTCAATCAGTCAGACAGCGCAGCTTTTTCTGTCCCAGCTCACGGTTTCGCTTCAGCCCTCTTGCAGGCCGGTGAGCCAAGTGCGCTGGATGAAACTGATTGACATCCTCCAGCTCCTCCGAAACCGAGCTGCTGTCCCCACCCGATGCAGGACAGCCCCAGGTCACCACCCTTCCGTCTCTGCGGAGAGCTGCGAAAGCGAAGGAGGTGCTGCGGATGAGGAGGACATCCTGAAGCTGCTCCTGGCATCCGAGAGACAAGCAAGACAGGAAAGCAGGTGGGTAAATGCAAGAGATGCCAAAAAGAGAGGAAGAACGAAAGGATTCAGTATACTTCGTGTGCAAACGGAAGCAAAGCGGAAAATCCTTTGCGTAGTGCAATTGACCTCTCCTGCACAGTACTGCTGTCGCCGCCACAAGAGGGGTCTCCCCAGGTGACGACGGAGCCCCCGACCAGGAGAGCGGCAAAGTCTGCACAGGTGGACTCGATCCGCTCGACGGACTTCAGCTCCTCCTGGAGATTTCGTGCTTCGAGGGTTCGTGCTTCGAGGGCATGGAAGCCTGTGTAGAAATGCTGACAGGACCTCCCTCCCTCCCTCCCTCTTTCTTTCGCCAGGGCTGTGGTGGGGAGTTGCCTCCCCACTGTCTCTCTCTGTCAGTCTCTCTGGGCATGCCTGGACAGCTTGGCTGTTCCCTCCAGCAGATGCATCTCCCCAGGTGACGACGGATCCATCACCGAGGATGACAGCAAAGGCATCCGCTGTGGCCTCCGGCTTTGAGGCTCAGGTCTCTAAATCCCAGATGATGCAAGTGCGGAAGGAGTGAGAATGATGGCGATAATAACATCGCAAACGATGGCGAGAAATATGCACTTTGGGAAAACATCTAATCGGTAAATGATGGGGCTGCTGCTGAATGTGATGGCTGCTGCAACGAGAAAGATGGTCCGACGATGGTGTGACAGGAGGTGTTGCTGCCATGGCGATGATTCTGCAGCTGCAGCTGATGACGATGGGTGTGGTACTGATGTTCGTGGCAATGGGGAAGAGCAACTATGGACATTCAGCACATTAGCAGGATTTAGCACCTGCGATAACAGCCGAGTCGAAGCATGACGCCTTCTAGTACAACGTCTGAAAATTGCCGCTGCTTCTGCCAGTCAAGGGCCTGCACGAGCTGCACGTCGTGCAACTGCGACTGGACATCAGCCGAGTCTCCCCCAAAGCGAGAATGACCCCATGTTACAACCTTGCAATGTGCAGGACGGGCGAGTTGGTATGAACACAACGGTGAAGAGGATGATTCTGGTTGTGGTGATGATGGCGATGGCTCAACAGTGTACAATGACGATGGTGCCGACAGCAGCAATGATCGGCGTCATAATGACGAAACCGTACAGTACGGACAATGATGTCTACGATGATGACGATGTTGCGCATGATGTTCCTGGATACGCTGAAAGGGGGTGTGCTGGAGCGAACGACTGGCGGAAGGTGAATACGAAAACTCAGATGCATACAAAAGCTACTACTAATGCTAGTACTAATACAAGTAATTAGTACTAACAGCTAATACGAATACTGGGGCATTCTCTCCAGCTGTCCTTTCAACTTGTTCCCTACTGTAACATGTCTGCCCTGGTCTGCCAATTATTTCTACCGAGGCGACCGTCCCATCGCTCCTCAGCGCAGCAAACGCTGCAGCAGAGGATTGTAGATACCGAACATCATGAAGCAGCTCCTTCCACTCTCTCAATCACCACAACCAAGAAAATACAGTCGGGGAATGACAGCAATGACAGCCAGAATTTCACGTTGCACAGCTTTCTGCATCGCACTCTCTGGTATTCAGTGTTTGAGGAGATATGGTAGTACTGACTAGTACTGACATCTTGTTTTGCAGAAGGTGCCCTCGTCAGGCACATATACATGCACATGCGTGATGCTTGCCCCATCATTGTCGCAGCGTCGTGGCTGCGCTAGAAGGCGCAAACACACCCTGCACTCACTTCTTTGCTGTGGAGCGGCACCTGGACATGTTCGCTGTCCCCACCATAGTCTGCATCGCCCCACGTCACCACAGAGCCAGACGACAGCACGGCAGCGAACGCTCGCTCCGTAGCCTTCATCTGTGTCGCCTTCTCTGAAAGCTCCTGGTAGACTTGAGGGATCACGCGGTGACTCTGGAACAGGTTTCGGGAGTGCTGAAGTACCGACTCTACAAGTCTCCCATGGCAGTCGGTGTGGCTTGGATTTGCTGGCCTTCTGCAAGATCAAGCCCAACTCGTTGCGACCCCAACCTAAGCTCTTGCAACGTGTGCGCGTTGTAGAGGCTCGTGGTTTGGCAGAATAACTGGCAACGACATATCCAGATTCGAAACAAAATTCAACGCCGCAGGTTGTCAACCTCTACAAAGACTCCCGATGCACAACGCCCTTCATGTGATCATGCCCCGAATCCTCAAAGGCGCTGCCGGCTAGCAGTCGACATCATGCAACCAAGTGGCTAAACACCGTCCCATCAGCCAGGCGCGCTGCCATCGAATGTGCGGTGGCCTCGAGGTCCTGTTACAGCATTCCTCAAGCGCCCGATCCAAATTACATGATGACGATGGAAGCTGCAGGCGTCCTTCCCGCCAAGGCCAGCAAGTTTATCGTTTATCTATATCTATCTGCGCAGCACAGCTGCTTGCAGCCATCCGCGAGGTCCAGGAAAGTGTCAACCCCTCTTGTTTAGAGTGCACAAGACCAACCAGCCATAATTTCCAGTTGGTCCGCGGTCATTATCAGGAAGCATATATGCAAACCAGAAAGGAGTGAAAAGCATGCCTGCAGCATCCTAACTACGAGCTGGGAACCCAGCAAACGCCCTCAGTGAGTCTCTGGCTGATCCTAAAACCTGCGTGCTAAATCCACGACCCTAGACCTATAAACTCTAATCCCCATATCCAAATCCAGAGTCCAAGCTGTACTTAAATAGGTAAACCCCACATCCAAAACCCTACCTTGAACTACCATAACCTACTTTTTTGTAGGTCCTTATTATAAACCCTAATATAGAATTTGTAGGGACCCTGCAAAAAAGTAGGTTTTGGTAGTTTAAGGTACAGTAAACCCCTAAAGCCTATAACCGCCAAAGCCAGCACCCAGGTTCTCCTGAAGATCCCTGAGCCGGCTTCGAAATCCCAAGGCTTCTAGCTCCTCTCGCATGTAGGCGCCTCAGCTGTGGGTTTTGGGGTTTAGGGCGTGGGCTTAAGGGTATGGGGTTTGGGTTTCAGGTTTGGGGTTCAGCCGGTCTCTCACATGGGGCTCCAGTTTGTATGCTTAGAGCCTGAGGTTCTTGCTAAGGGGCTCGGTGCATACGATGGCAAGGCATGGCATTCCTTAGTCATTACTAATGTGTGCTTTTGCATATTGAAACGGCTTAACAAGAAGCCAGTCACAACTCCCGATTCCAGATGGTCTTTCCCACAACTGAAGCAGCTAGCAGAACCTGTTCTTTGCTACGGGCCGCAAGACCGTAACAAAACCCTAGACTAAACCATGATGACACTGTTCATATATCCGAAACCACAAACTAACCCAAGGCACCCCAAAGCACGGTGGAGCCATCTTCAATCTTCGCGGCAAATGCACCGCCAGTGGCCAAGATCTCCTCCGTGCAGTGTAGAGGCTTCGAGAAAGAAGGGTTAGGTGCTCGTACTTGATTCTAGCAAGACGCTTTCCCCACCCGCGATGCCCCTTCACACCCTTCAAAGCTATAGTCACGAGTCACTATAGTTTTCGCTATGCTCTTGTGGGCGACTTGCATTATTTATTTATTTGAGTAGAATCGACCGGCACCAACATGCTGAACCCTGCTCGAAGTATTCGCAATGTACCGAAACCACCTGAGCCTGGAGCTCCTTCACGTTCTGAATGTCCGGCTGCAGGCAGGGCCCCTGAGGATCAGGGCTAATTTCCAGACGGCGGCATGTACATACACATCTTTGTACATCTGTATACGTATGTGCACGCATACATACATACAAACATACACATAGACATATAGGTTTGCATAAACTTCTACTTATAAATACCCACACGTATAGACATGTTTGTACAACCTCATACAAGTGAACAGACATACGTACACGTGCGTCAGCATGTGACTTAGAAGCAAACACACGCTCAAAGATGGTGTGTGTGTGTGTATGTATATATAGATAGATTGACTGATATGATACTGTATGATATGCCCTGATATGATCTGATATAAGATGATATGCACTCTTCGTGGAAATACCTTTTTCTGGCTGGGTAAACCCCACCCCGAGATTGCAGGGCCCCCAGTCACCCCTTTCGGTCTTCGCCCCGATCCGGCATCAAACGATACAACCGGTTTATGGCTTAAGCATTAGAGCTAGGGATGTATCCGAGAGCAAACATTGCTGAGCGGTTTTTTGGGGATCTTTGATGCACGAGTCTTTCCCTACAACTTCAACGGGTTCTGCAAAGCGCCACTCTTTTTTTTCATTCGGCAGCGACCCCTTGCAGCCTAAACCCGAATTGCTGACCGGACAATTACGAGGAAGCCCTGAATCGGATGTACCCTCGGGCATGGAAGCTCGGCACAGAAAGGCTTGTCAGACCCATGTTCAACATCAACATCTCTTCATGCAAAAGAAAACGCAAAAAGCAACAGCTGTAAGAAACTGTTGCCAACATGCCCCAAACCTGATGCTCTCCTTACCCCGTTTTCCCACTGGGCTCCGGTCTGGAAACCCTGAATCCTGAATTCTACTGCCTTAAACCCACCTCCAGCCATTGGGGCGAGCCCCATGTCAGCACGCAGCCATCTGCCTGCAAAGCAGCGAAAGCCTCTGCTGCACCTCAGAGAATGCCAGGAGTCCTTGAGGTCCTTTTGAGTTTTGCAGGATCCAGCCGCTTGCTGCACAAGTTCTGAATACCCCTAACCGGGATGGTCCTACTTCGCTGCTTTACCTATATCCGACTTACTACATCCCATGAGCTTCTCGGCAGCAATGCATTGATGTTTCAGGGCTTCATGTTCCATAGTTGCTTCCCGGAGTACAGATTCATGGCTTAAACTCTGGCAGGATTTGTTTAACATCCAGCTTTGGCTCAATAATTTGCATCTCTTCGGCGCCGCCGAAGAATTTGACCCCTGCACCTCCAACTCGGACGACTACTCTCGAAAGCCAAACCCTCAAACCCAGCTGGCCTTTACTTGGATCTTCTGTAAAAGGGTGAAATTACAACCATGTTACATGATCTAAGGCTATAGGGATGGAAGATACGAAGGTAGGGTGGTCTGCAGTGCGATATGCAGTTCATTGGCAGCTGTGGCGCCCTCCACTTTGTCCACGTTTCTCAAGTGTTCCGGAGCGGAACATTGTTCTCCACCGAGGTAGCCCCATGTGAGCACAGTTCCTTAGGATTTGAAGACTAGGCCTCAAAAGCCCGAAAACCTACATCCTACAAAACCTTAAACTCCAAACCCCACAGCCCGTAAGCCCGAAACTCCTTATAAAGTGAAGGTTCGACTGACGGTGGGCTGCAGGCGGTCGGAGAAAATTGAGACTGTTTTGCCCTCAGGGTAGCGAAGGTGGAATCTGAGCCTGAACTCAAACCCTTGCAGGTGATATGGGTTTAGGGTTTAGGGTGTAGGGTTTAGGGTTTAGGGTGATTATTGAGGCTTCTGTACTAAACTCCCAGAAAAATCTTAAACTCTACACCGCCAGGGCCCTCAACCTCACGCCCTACGGCCCAAAACTAAACTTTGCAAACACTTAAGCCCTATACCTGAAACCCACGAATCAACCCTAAGAACGAAGGGTGTAGGGTTTAGGGCTTGGTGTCGTGTTTAGGGCCATGCCGAGTCTCCATTCACTCGAACCAACGCGAAGGCACGGGAGCTCGAGTATAAAGCTGCCTGGAAGCAATTCACTGGGTTCTTGTTAAGAGGTCTGATTTAAGTTACCATAATAAGGATCTATCGGTTTCCTTATTATGGTATGTTAAATTACATCCCTTAAGGTGTGTTTCCCCGATAGGGTTTAGGATTGAGGGGTGTAGGGCGTAGGGTTTAGGGGCCACGGCTGAACCCACGTCATTTCTGTTGTCAAGCGAGATTGCTGATCAGTTAGTATATGTTCATAGAGGTTTTCTGTTGATGCTTCTCTCTCCCTCTCTCTTGAGATGTGGCTATTGTTGACGTGGTCATGCTTCATGGCTATTCCCCGTTGCCTCGTACCTACCATCTATGATTTACGAGGGGCGGTGGTAGCAGCTTTCTTGTCGGCGCATGTTGTTGCAGGAGACTGCTGTCAAAAACTAGAGGTGAAGAATCACAGGTATGTGACAGCAGTCACTTTCCTGTCATGGCTTGGTGCTTCCTGGCATGACAGCCTCATGTCGCGGCAGCATTTGGGTGGTTTCCGATGCAGCTTGTGTTTCAAGATTTGCAGGTTTCTCTGAGCAATGAATAGTGTGCGTCTTTCCGGGCCCCACGTCGTGTTTGGCAAAGCTTCTACGGGCTGTCCGATTTCAGAGAGGACTGTACCAAGAATCAAGAGCCTAAGTCGAGGCTAGCATGACACTGCCAGAGAATGGCCACACTGGGCCAAGCACAGTAATCTTTACTGCCACAGTAACGATTGCCGGCACCTATGTGAGTTCACACTCTTTGACATCTGATCATGTTAGAGTGTCACGCCGCTGTCGTGGAGCATACAAACTTTCTGGATGTCGAAGGCTCGGTCATTTTGCGCTAGTTATATGGCCTTGCGAGCAATCGCCGTCAAAATGTCGCCGTCCTGGAGATGCGAAGCCCCAGGACACACAGTTACTTGACTCAAAAGGCTTCAGATGGAATCCTAGTTAAGCACAGCCAATGGCTTCGAGTTAGTATGTTGCAATGATGCACCCGGAACCTGCCCGTATCATCCCCAGCCAGCGTTGAGGGCTTAGGGTAGCATTGGCCGTTTGGGCTCTGTCCTGAATGCCGGCGGCAGCCGTGGTATCCGAGCACTTCAGGGGAGAGCCTTGCAGCCCGAACTTCAGCTAAACAGCACAAGGACATGAAGACTAACAAAACTACTACGACTACTACTACTACTACTACTACTACTACTTGTACTATTACTACTACTACTACTACTACTACTACTAATCATCGTCATCATCATCATCATCAACATCATCACCATCATCTAAACTTGCACGGGCTGGGGAGAGTGTCCAAGGGCTGACACCTGCCGCTTTACAGGGATATCACCTTCTAAAGTAGGAATCAGGATTAGGAGGATCCTTGAAGATATAGACCCTCTCACTAAGTTCCAAGAGAGCCATAAGTAGGGTTAAGAAGGGTCGTCTTTAAGGGGTCTCCCTAGCACTGCCAGGATAAAGTAATGATTCCAGGTGCAGTGTTGGGCTCCTCGGTTCCCACGGCAAGGCTAGGAGGTGGGTTAGCTGCGCCTAGAGTTGTTGGGGCGTAGGGGCTGTGAAGGCTTCGGCTTGGGATCATGGAATCTGCAATTTTTTTGTTTTTTTTTTGGGGGGGGGTTCGTGGCTTAGGCTCTCTCTTGGTATCTCACCATTGCAGTTTGGGTTTCAAAGCAGCGGCCGAGGTCGAAACATTCAACGACCAATGCTGGTGGTCGTGATGCTCGTTACCACCCTCAGGTTTTATCCTCAGTACTACAATACCGGCAGCCCAGTACCCTGGCGGATCGGGTGAGTCGGTATTGCCTGCGGTTTTCGAGATTTTGGGAGCAACTGATGGGAACCCAGCTTCAGAGATTCTGGTAAAAGTGCGTAGCATGTAAAGATTTCAAGCCAAGACCTGCTATAGGGGCCTAAAAATATCCAACACTATTGTTGGCTCACTACGAAAAGCGCTGCTCGAAATATCAAGGCCCCTATATAGGGGATTCTCCAAGTCAGGGTCACTTCTATTTGGGTTCTCACTATGAGGTTGAACGTAGTCGTTTTGCGGGTCCCAAAAGTATGCTAGCGTGCACATAACCCTGTAGACCGCAACTCCCAAATCAAACTATCTAAACTTTTGCCTTTCACGTCCAAACTGTCAGGGATATACCTTGCAGCCAAGCAGCCCGTAGGGCAGATCAGCCAGCGGATGCCCACTCCTTGGCTGGAACCTAGCGTTTATGGTGCAGGGTGTAGGGCCATAGAAACGATGACAGGTGTGATGGTTACTGCATCCGCCCTGCCACCCTCACCATTTATGAGGCTCTTCTCGCTTGATGGTTTGGATGTTGATGGCTGGTACGGCGATCGCTGCTGGCATGGGGGGGATGCTTAGTGCTTTTTGAAGATAAACTGTGGGTCTGCCACGTTTGCGGTGGGCAGGACAGGCGCCGGGACCCCAACACCAAAACCCAAAGGCTTGCCCTTAATTAATGTAGGGGCCTTAATAATTAGAAAAGGGCTCTGGGGTATATTATACTACTGAAAATACGGAGCCCCAAAAATAGTATTGGTAACGAGTTCGGCCCTTTTTTAGCTGGTGTTTAGAACACCCTGTCTTAGTCCCATATGCTTCAGGGTGCATCTTGGAGCTTTAAGCGGCAGAATCCTAACGGAGTGAGGAACTGCTCATGGGCCGCACTATTCCTCATGCCTCAAGGGTCAGATCCTTGGAAGACGGCAAAAGCGGCAAAAGCCCCAGGTCGAGACATTCTTAAAACCTAAACCTAAACCCCAAACCGTGAATCATGAACCCCAAAACCTCCAGAAGCCTGCCTGTTAATTCTTCTAAAAGGTTTTGGCTTATATCGCACTATAATCATGATAAGGAGTCCAATCTAGGTGCCTATATTGGTCTTCCTGGCACAGGGTCTCAGCTCATCCTGAGCCCTATCGATGAGCTCCTCAGCAGACGGGTTCTGGTCTGCAAATTACGAGTTGCAGTGCGCATGAAGCTATGGAGTTCGTGCATCTTCCGACAGGCAAATCACAACCCTCCAAACACAAAAAGTCAAACCTTAACTCCCTCACCCCCCAAGACTTCCCGACGCACTTCCCCACACGTCACTCCTGCACCGTCGTGTCCGATGCCACCTCCACAGCTGCCTCCACCCCGCTGAGCAAGGCCACAGTCACCCGCATAGCGGCAACGAGATCTTCTGAGGTGTATCAGGTCATACTTGTGAAAGCCACTATACTACCAACCCTTATGATTGTGAAGCTAAGTTATGAAGGTGTGATTACCGTCGTTTCGATGATCATACTTCCGACTTATACAGCTCTTCTTGTCTGTAGGTCTCTTCAAAGCTCTCATTGTCATGGTCGCTTTCAACTGCGGCATAGGCCTCAGCTTTGGAAGACGCCTGCGGCAGCGGACAAAATGATAGCTGAAGCGGAATGTTCGCGCTGCAATCGGCATCCTGCACCTATTCGATTCCGGTTTCCTCGAAGTCGAGGTCAGACATGATGCTTTCGGGCCTAGTGGAGGCCTGAATAATTTGACGCGGGCTTGACAGTTTTTGTAGAAACCCGAAGGAAATAGTGCCAGTAACTGTTTGGGCTTCTACGTTAATGTAGCACGAAGGAATTGCTCTCACATACCTGAGGACTTTGTTGGTGCTTTTCCCTCCTTGCCGGCGATGCTGCAGAAATAAATGTGAACTACCACTCTCTAATCCTGTCGGCCCTATATACACCTCGAATTCCAGACCCCAACCCCAAATCCTAAACTCAAGACTCAAGCAAAACTTAAACCCTATGAACCCCAAAACTAAAGTCCAAAGCCAAAAGGAACTGTAAAACCCTATAAACCCAAACTCAAAAGCCGCAATGCACTCTAAACTGCATAACCCTAAGGGTCCATGTACTAAAATGGTATATACATTGGCCTTAAAGTAGTCCCTATACAGGTACATTGGGGCCAAAGTATATAATATATGGGTACATGGACCCTTAGGGTAAGTCATAGAGATCCTCTAAGGAAACACCTGGAGGCATCCTAAGAAGCCAACGGTCCATCGTTCGCTCCATGCTCCTGCTTTCCATATGCCCAAAGGTCGTAGCGTCTTGGGGTTTTCGGGTGTTCGAAGTTCGAATGTGGGTGTAGGTGCCTCAGGGTTGTAGGATTTTGTGCTTTCGGATTTTGGGGTTCGGTACTCTGAGTTTTTGGGCATAGGTTTTAGGTTCTTCTTCAGTTTCCGTCGTCCCCTGGTCTGGTCTGGGCAGCTGTCTGCTCAGACTCTGTCCTTGAGAATGGCCCTCCGTTCCTCCAGCATCCAGAAGACATTCTTGGATTTGCTTCTAATATATTCTGTGCACCATCGCTTCAAGGCCTAAATCCCGTCCCCCAACCCTAGACTCTAGACCCGAAGAACTAGCTTTGCGCGCTGTGCCTCGTGCTGTCAACACAACTCGTGTGGGAGGGTCCAATCGGCTGGAAGCTGGTGAAGAAGTTCTCTCCTGTTGTGCAGCGCCCTCTCGAGATCCAGGAGCTCCTTGCCACAGACATCACTTATCGGAATACGGTCTCGGCACTCAAAATCCTATTCTAACAAGTTAGCATAGGCTTGGGGTTTAGGGTTTCATTAGAACAGGGTTTCGACACTCAAAAACCCTATTCTAACAGGTTAGCATAGGGCTTAGGGTTAAGGGTCTCCGAAAGGGTCCCTTCAAGAGGTTACCACAAAGGCTATTGACTAGTACAGGTGCGTGCCGTAGCACTTGAACTGAGGCCTTGGAGGTAGATTAAAGCAAGAGGCTTCTTGTCGGGATTTCAAAAAATCCACAAGCAGATGTAGAACAATTGGACCAGGGTTTCGGTGTATGTTATAGTATATGTAGAATGGGTGACTATAGCGGGAAAATATTGCTAGGTATTCAGGCTTCAACAGTAGGAGTTTCAGCGATGTCCAGAAAACCCATTGTTGTCCGAGGGGTTCAGGCATGGTTGAAGGCTGACTTTAACTTTTTAACCTGTCCCAAGTGCAAAGAACGGGATGCCTCGGACCGCAGAAAGCAAGAAGTTCAAGACTCTAGAGCTCCGCTGCAAAATTGCAGCGGCAAGCCTACCAAATGCCGTTGTGCGTGCACATAAAACCTTCAGACCTGATGCCTAGGCCCTTCTATGCTGATCCTGAAACTGATGTCATTTCTGCCTGCCCGCCTTGTGATGCTTGACCACCTCATCCGTGTTCTTCCGTGCGGTATCCTCGCGTACCAAGACAAGCCAAAACGTGCGCTGCAGTTCTCGCAGCTAGCACATTGGCCCGCGCGCACGGAGGAAGGAAAGCAGCAGAAAGCCACAGAGACGACACAATCTGAGCGAGGTAAGGTAGCTTGCAGCCAAGTCGAGTCAAACCACCCTATGGGGCTGCAAGAGCGCACAACCATCACTTCGGTATGGCAAGTGCTTATCTACCGTGTTCCGGCACAGCGCGAAGTCAACGTGGAACTAGCGAGTCCACGCAGCAGCAAGGCAGTGGGAACAACACGGTGCAAGCAGTCACGAGACTGTTGAATTTATCTTCCTGCTGGTGGCAGGAAGAACCAGAAAATAATCAAGGACGGCAGTATTCGGTGTATTTGTCGTGGCGGAGGCGACTGTGGCAGTGGTTGCAACTGTAGTGCGGAGCTGCTGTGACTTGCTCATCTGCTAATGCTCTGGGAACTGTTACTAGTCCAATGCTTGCAAACTTGATTGCTGGGTTGGGCTTTGTTTGGACTAGCTTGTCACATTTGCTGACTGAATCACCCTCATAGCACGTATAATTACTATAGGTGGAGAAGGATCGAACATGGCAGGCGCCCCTGAAGGTAGTAGCAGAAGAGTGGTCAGTGTCGCTTGTCGTGGGTTGCAGCCGTCCATATTTTGGTAGCAGTAGCCATTGTTGTCAACTGCAGAAGTAGCAGTATGGCAGCCGGCTTCGTGGCAGTGCACGGTAGCATGGTGGTTTCATGGTTTAACAAAGCAGCATAAACTAGTGACTAAGTTTTTAAACCTCTTGATCTTGCTTGACCGAATGGGTGACTCAAGAGGTTGCCGACCCGCCTGGAATTCCTTCAGCCGCGCCTCCTTCCTCAGTTGGCGGAGCGGGTCGGACGAGAATTGGTTTCGTGAAATATACGACCTGTCGTCGAAAATACGGACCACAATACCAATGCTCCTTGATTGACGGGCGAGATGTTTAAAGAAGGGTGGAGAAATGCTGGTGCTTGTGCTAGGTTCGTGTACATAAACAGAATCAACCACGACGACAAGCCACGTCCAAGTGTCAGTCTCGCCTCTAGCGACAGACAGTGACTCGACGATGCTAGGCGCTTCTCAGAAGACTCGAAGCGTGTCAGGCTTAGGCCAATGCTTCAAACAAAGCTCGTGTCTGCCGCCTTGCTAGCTGAATGGCCTGGAAATATAGTGTTCTACCCCCATGCATGGCAGTCCAGCTGGTTCTTGAAGGCACAGAACGGCAATTAGGGATTTGACGTCTAAACTGCCGGAGCCAGGGGCTCCAGTGGGTATTCGGTATTTAGGATGAAGCTTCACCGGTAGCACATATACCATTTGTTGTATCCACTGTCCTCCACATCGTCTTTACAAGTCTGTTTCTGAGTTCTTTTTAACTAATGTTAGATGGATGGTTTCTTCTTGCTGTCCTTGTGACAAAGCCATCTATTGCTGCGTTGTTATCTCTTGTCCGTATTTCTACGACTGCACTCGCCCGAATGCTGCGCAGCCATAAACCCAACAACCGCACCGACCGGAGTGCCACGAAGCCTCGATTGAACCGGAATGCAGATCGCTGGAACCTCGCCGTTGGAGGCTGAAAGTACTGCCAGAAGAAACCTGATTAAACCCGAAACAGCCGGTTGGAAGTGAGCGGCCCCTATATTAGTTATTAGTCTAGGGCACGTACTCTAATATCCCTTCAACCCTATTCTATTTCTGCAAGGCCCGTCTGTATATAAGTATACATACAAATACACACGCATATATACATACATACATACATACGTATTTATATATATATATATAGATATGCATGCAGCTTTGCGAAGAGGCCGAGAGTCTCTGCATAGAGAGCATCAGCTTGGTCTTTGCTGGTCTGGAGCTCCTTTGGGCAGGGCTTGGGGTTCAGGGGTTCAGGGGTTTAGGGTTTGGGGTTTAGGGTTTCGATTTGTGTCATCCGGTTTAGGGTTTGGGGTTTAGGGTTTATTTGACACCTTTTTCCGATTGCCGGTGGCTTTTCGGGTTTGGATTTAGATAGAGTTCATAGGAGTATAGGGTTTAGGTGTTTGCTTCCCTGTCGCATGGCTGAGATTTAGGTCGGGAAAGCTAATAGGGCTTAAGGGGTCTAGGGTTTAGGGGTAAGTTTTGAGGTCTGGGTCCAGGTTTTGTCTCTTCTGTAGGTACAGGGGCCGGCCTTAAGATAGGGGCATTACAGACTAGAACAGGGTCTTGGGCAGTTTCGTGATGGTGTGAGACAGTAGAAGTATGTCGAGGTGACCCAATAAAGCTCCAGGGTGCGTGTTGACTTGCAGAAGTTTAGGGGTTCACGACCGCGGTCTGTGCTTGAATTTGAGAACCGCGCCACAATCTTAGCGAATGTGTTACGACATCTGCTAAGGCCTCGGCCCAAGCCTAAAGCTTAAGGCTGGACCAATCTAGTCGCTTTACGGAAAAGCCTTGGCAGCCCCCAGAAGCAGTAAGTTCGGCACGCCAGAGAGTCGACGAGCAGTTATAAAGCTCATGCAGAGCCACCGAAGATCAAAATTCCCGAAGTTCCCTCCCAACTTCCCCAAAATTCCCAAACACCCGCGGCGGGGTCTCTATCCTGGCGATTGCTACTGTCCGAGCTTTCTACTGCTTGAGCTTCTCGAGCGAGCCTGCTCCATGCATGCCAGATGGCGCTGTGCCTGATCGATCGCCTCAGAGAAGGACGGAGACAGGCGAGTCTGTGGGCACGCCAGTCGAGTACTCCAGAAGTTGACCTATATAGCATCCGAATATAATTGGAACAGGGTTTTGGGGTATATACTTTAGTCTATACTCAAAACCTTTAGGCAAGCAAATTTTTTAAACCCATGGAATAATGCTGGCAATTACTTGGCGCCTACATTACCAATAGCTGTCCCGCAGCACCTTCCTGGCATGGACAAGACTGCGGAAACTACTCAAGAATTGCTTCGCAATAGGTGTGGTTCGGGAATCGTGGAAACTTAACAAGAGGACCCCTAGCCCTAACTTGCTGACACCCTCAAATATTGCACGGAGAAAAAATCAGATCACGTCAAATACCCGCCTCTGCCTTCTCCCGTCCGTTCGCGTACCTGAGTTCCAATCTGAAATTTACTAGTGGTCCATGCACTCATATAGTACACGAAGCATATGCTAAGGGAGTCCCTACGTAGATACTCTTTAAACTTTGCAGATGATACTATGCGCGAGATCCTGTTCTGGGCTAGCAAGACGAAAAAACTGTTCAGTCTCTGCCTTACGTACAATGCCCCATACATACATATCTGGTATGTATGTGGGTTTGTGTAAGTACATACACAGACACAGACACACACAGATATATATATATATATATGTATATCGCTCTCTATCTATCTATCTTTCTATGTATCTATCTATCTATCTATCTATCTATCTATCCCTGTTTAGACATATATTCGTGTATGTACATGAGTATGTACATATATACCTCCGAATGTCAAAAAATGTCAAAAACTTGTATTCTCCTTGGTGGCACACTGCCAAACTTCATCCGAGCCATGCCAGGCAAAGACCATCGCTCTTCTAGCTTGCACAACTTACTAGTGGTCCATGTACTCGTATAGTAGACTTGGTACATACTTAGCAGTAGGACTCGAAGGAGTCCTATGTAGATACTTTAGGGCCAAAGCATATACTATATCACCTTAGGGAAATTTCACACACACACACAGATATATTGATGTTGTTGAAAATGCTGTTGCGCATTTTTTCATCGCGAGGCCCTGTCGGAATGAGCTCAATTGAACCCGGGATGACGAATCAAGCTTCAACTGGGGCTGATCCGCTAGGAGCTTCGACCCCAGTGAAGCATCATGGGCGAGTAAGTCGCTCAATTTGGAGGTTACCCCACTTCGCCCGGACACCCAACCCCCAGAACATCAAAGCCCCAATTAAAACCAAATCCCTAAAACCCTAAATTCCTGCACCCCAACAAGTATCTTTTTATACAAAAATCCAGGAAGTAGAGCCTCTGAGGCCCCAGGCAGTGCATCCTCCATCAGTCTTTGGCGCTCCAACAGATGGGCATCCCTGACAAGTGGGGGTTTCCGAAAATAGGGGACCCTAATATAGCACCCTAAATAGTAGGACCCTTATTATAAGGACCCCAAAATAAGGTACCCCGTATTTTCGGAGAGTCCCAAGTGGTTTCAAACCAAGGTCTGTACTTACAGGCCACCTGGGCTTCGCAGTTTTCGTAAGGGTAGACATGTAGGCCAACACGAATCAGGCTTGCAAATCTAACCGACTTGCCAAGCCCCACGATCCTTCCAGTGTTTGGCTGGCTTCAAAGTGGGTTCCAAGTCGATTCTGTTGGCTTGAGAGTTTGCGTCCGGCATCTTCGGCTAGATGGTGCTTCTAGGGCTGGGAGGAGCTGGTTCATTCAGGCGGCTGGGATTTCCATTTAGCTGAGGAATTTGGTAAGTAGGGACCTCCGTAAAGCCCTTCTAACATAACTACCCACTCTAGGTCCCTCAATCCTTCGAGACCTACGCACCTCGGGTTGGAAGCCCGCGAGCCACCGGCGTGCTATAATGTAGGGGCCTCTATAAATAGAATAGGATTTCGAGGGTTCCTTGTTATAGTTTGTAGTATAACATACCCCCAAACTGTTTTCTAATTCTAATTGTTAAGGCCCTATATTAAGACCATTCCCCAAACCTGCGGCACACTCAGCAAACAAGCAAGAACACAAAAGGCCGCACACCCAAAACCGCCCCGATAAGTAGAAACAACGAGCTGGCATTGGAGAAGTCTACGCCGCCAGGAGAACTTTGGAAACAGCTCGTGATCACCATGTTCCTCTCAAGACATGCTGACTCAGAAAGGCAAAAGTCTTGCTCTTCCCGGCCTTCCTGCATGGGTTGGCAGCACCCCGAAACCCATTAGTTAAGTGCTTCTTCGTAGGCAGCCCGTGGTCGTTGCCTCATGTTGGCCTCTGAGCGCATCTTCGCCTCCAACTCCCTCCTGCAGCTCTTGTTTCGGTGTTGTTAAACTCAGAAGGGGTTTCTATGATAAAACCTGGGGTTTATCGGGCTCGGGTTTGGCAAGGATATTCAATCAAACAAGCCTCTTGACCGTTAGATTGACAAAACTGGCCCGAAACCAAACTACGTTTCGAAATCCTACAGCTTGCGCCAAGCACGCACTTCATCTAATCTGATGTTTGACCTACAGTAAGCAAGCCTATAAGGAAATCATATTGGTCATTGTTCAGTCTTCTACATTGGAGAATCTCCTCCTACGAAGCGCGCTTTTCATGGCCACACAGATAATCACATCTCTTGTGCCTAATCTTAAGGAAATTACCTGTCCCGTGATTCCCTTCCTATGGATGTCTTACAGGGCCCCATCACTATTTCTTGGTTCATGGGATCCCCGCCCTTCGCCCCCCTCCTCAAGCAACAAAGGAACATGTTGATGTTTGTGGTGAAGTACATACAAACTTGTGCAAGGTTAGCGGCTAGACTCTCCTGACACTCTTTCCCTTCTGCATAAAACTAAATGCCCCTACATAAACCGCAAGCTTTGAGGCCCCAGCGATCGGGTTTCCGCAGCGGCGCGGACTTCTGCGATGCGACGCTCCTGGCGGGAGGACCACGGTCCACCACGGCCGGTAGGCTTTATAGTGTTCATGTGTTCAGAGTTTCGGCTTCGAACGGGTTGGGCTCTCGCAACTCGGATTTTGGTCAATTAAACAAGCTTTGTAGACTTCTCGATTTGTGCGTGTCATCCTTGCACAGGGGCCATGCTAATGTGCCCTGTATCGTTCCAATTTTATCGGATGATCCCCGAAGGGAAATCTGGTTTGGGTTAAGGGCCAAGGGTTCAGCGTCTAGTGTTTCGGGTTTGGAGATTACTCAGCAACTTGCAAACTGATGGTGCCGAGCCCTGAATGCATGCCTTGGTACATTTCGTTTGCTCACACGGAAGAAATGCTGCGAATGCGAAACGTCCCTTCCGCTGCTCTGGATCGTAAGATGTCCAAAAGCGCCCTTGCCTTCCACAGAAAACATCAGTGGGATTAGGTATTCGCGCAGGCGTGCACAACCACGTACTCACTGTCTTGTTGGCACATCAAAGGTCGTGAACAACAAGCTCGGCCCAAGTATCTGCTCATGGAGCCTAAACCCCAGACCCGAAGCCCCAA
>CAJNDV010030058.1:2500-10269 GCA_905221635.1 Symbiodinium sp. CCMP2456 | reverse complement strand
TGTATCGTTCCAATTTTATCGGATGATCCCCGAAGGGAAATCTGGTTTGGGTTAAGGGCCAAGGGTTCAGCGTCTAGTGTTTCGGGTTTGGAGATTACTCAGCAACTTGCAAACTGATGGTGCCGAGCCCTGAATGCATGCCTTGGTACATTTCGTTTGCTCACACGGAAGAAATGCTGCGAATGCGAAACGTCCCTTCCGCTGCTCTGGATCGTAAGATGTCCAAAAGCGCCCTTGCCTTCCACAGAAAACATCAGTGGGATTAGGTATTCGCGCAGGCGTGCACAACCACGTACTCACTGTCTTGTTGGCACATCAAAGGTCGTGAACAACAAGCTCGGCCCAAGTATCTGCTCATGGAGCCTAAACCCCAGACCCGAAGCCCCAACAGGCCCTACCTATAGTCTACATTGTGGTTCCTTCTTGGGGATACCTTATAAAATCCGTAATCTTCAAATGGTTAAACCAAAAAAGGGAACTACAATGGAGACTATAGGTAAGACTAATGTCTGTAAACCAACCGAGGCCTCTCGTGCCCTCGCAGCCACGACATCTTCATGAGCTCGCTTCCTGCCAAGTTCGGAGGCCGATTGGTCGCACCATACATAGATACATAGAAGAAAATAAAAATACATGCATACATACATACATACATACATACATACATACATACAGACAGACAGACAGACAGACAGACAGACATACATACATACATACATACATATGGATAAAGAAAGTTTGGAAGATAGAGATTTAAAAGTGTATGTATATATATATATATATATGTATTTTTACGTGTGTGTATACTATGTACAAATATATACATATACGAAAATATATAACACACACACACATGCCCATGAATATCGACAATCACGCAGCTCAGCTATTCAGTATACCATTGGCGGAATATAGGGAAGACGCAGGCAACCAATTGCACCTACTATGGTCACCAAGACGAGGTCTGTATGAAGTTTGACTCCATGATTGCGAGCATGCCGAGATCTAGCATTCAATGCCGGGCTCGGTCGTGTCAACTCATTGGCGTGCATGCCGGGCAGATAACTCGGGCTCCCAGCTGGACAAGCTCGACGAGGTCGTGCGCTTCCCTGGCAATCAGGAGTCGTGGCAGCTTGGCCATGCCGTGCACTTACTGTAACGCTTGGTTGCCCTGTGTTCAGCCAGAGTCAAGAGCGGTTTTGGCTGGACTGAAGCCACATTCGGTCCAAAGGGTGATGCTAGGCATGTGTATTGCGGATGTCTGCTTTAGTGCTGCTTGAAAGGCTAGGGTACACATGTAGAGCCCGCAGTGTGGAACAACCCAGATGTAGTGGTTTAGTTCTGTTCAAAAATGCAGTCTTTAGTAGGCTTCGAGACCGGAGAAAAAGAACACACTCAACCTTGTAACACCTAACAGCACGTCGACCCTGAAAAAATCAACCGCGAGCCTTGCCTGCCCTTTGACACCTTTTTTGCTCCCACAAAAGCCCCTGACGCCTAAATCGTAAACCTCAAGGGCAGGAGCCGTGCCTCACCCTCTCCTGTTCTGCAGCGAGCTCCAGCCGATGACGCTTCTCTGCCTCCTTCCACCGCGTAAAGTCCGCAACTTCCGATAGGTTTAGGGGTTCGGAGGTTTGGGGTTTAAGGTTTGGGGGTTTAGGGTTTATTATTCCTCATAGGATTCTGACCATAATCATTCTAGCAGGAAGGTCACCGAGAAACACTGTAGATACATTCCAAGGTGCTTCATGGTGCTTATGCCCATCAAGTTTCGGTTAATTAGCCGGCCTCAATCTCGAAGGAAAGACCCAGACAAAGCCACCGACCTTTATCCAGCTGTTATAACATGCCTCGTCAAAACGACCTCTTGTAGCTCTGACACGATCATTCACGAATTTAGGCTAAACTTGCTTTTAAGGTGCTTCCCCCTAACCACCACTTTCCGGAAATATGAACAAAGACAGGTTCCATACTCTTGTTGTGGCAGCTGAACGAACGTATTACGGTACTCCTCTGGGGATCTACTGCAAGGCCGATCTTCCAAGCGACTCTTGGGAGAAGGAACTCACTGGGCTGCCTACTTCAGCTGTAGGCAATGAGTCCTATACCCCGAATGAAAGTGAATCCCTAAACCCTAAACCCTAATCCCTAAACCCTAAACCCACATAAAAACCACACCAGCCATGGCATGCTCGGAATAGCCCTTCTCATGTAGATTTTTTCGTGGCAAGCTTCTTGTGATTGTAATATGGCTGCCAAGAGGCTTATTGTTGGCACTACTGCGTCACTGTTAAAACGATGACCATTTGCAGTACAGGGCTCGGGTCGCGTTCAAATCTTCAGAGAGAGGAACAGAAGGATTTCCATGGGAAGCAATGCAACAATCGAACAACACAGAAACTGGAAAATGGTTCGCTTTCGACACGAGTCGACGTGTTTCCGACTAATTTCTTAGGTTGTGTCCCCTATTTCCCTGCTAGCATTGGGCAACATAGGAGAGAAAACACGACTTCAGCAGGATTTCGGTGAAACCGAGGTTTCGATGCAAAATCGAAAACACTGGAAAATTGTTCAGTTTGAACACACTCCTATGCGTTTCCTAGTGTTCCCCTATGTACACCTTATGCTTGCGTTCTTTTCTCTCTTAAAATAGGAACAAGGAGCAGAACAGTGTGATCTAAATAGGGTTTCGGTGAGGCGTCCTACGTCTCGATGCAAACATCTCCAAAAGCACCGAACATGATTTATTCTCGGCGCGAGCCTATTGATCTCATAGTTTCCCCTAAACTCTGACTTTACCGATTCCTTTCTTTCCTATGTCCAGCCACCCCGTCTCAGGCCTGTCGACGCATCATAAAAGCAATACCTATAGTCTCTATTGTAGCTGCCTTTTGTGGTTTAACCAATACTATATAACTATTATAGGATCCTACAGGGTAACCCCCAAAAGGAACTACAGTGGAGACTGTAGGTAGCTTTAGTAACTTTAGTAGATGCCATTACTTAGTGACAGTCTCATGCGCAACCGGTCCACTTGCGAACGCTTCTACTCAGTCTACTGCTACCACTGATGTCGTTTAACTTCCAACCCCTAGCCTGTTCTTAGACTTTTGCAACTTTAGTATTTACTCTTGTCGTACCTTTTGCAACTTTAGTATTGATAATTTTTACTCTCGTCGTACCGCTGCCTCCAATTCCACGGCAGCCTCTCGTCGAACCTTTCAGGGCACAGCAGCGAAAAGACTTCCGAAGATCGGGTCTGCTGGAAGACTGCAGGCACCGATTTCTTTTCGTGTTTCATTGCTCCTGTCTCTTTGTTCCAACAGCAACTTTTCCGAAAACAGAAGGGAATAAGTACCTTCCTCAAGGAGTCAAACCTACACTGCAGCCCTTATCCCTAACCCTAAACCCTAAACCACCAACACCCTAAACACTACACCCTAAACGGAGCCTAAACCCTTTTGCAACGTCCCTGTCAGGTCTCGCCTTTTGACTCAACCCTAAACCACCGAGGCTTACGGATTCAAAGCCCTCAACTCTTCGCCGGTAAATCGCAACTCTACGCGTAAAGCCCTCGCGCTTGTCTCACCACATCCTTTTGCAACTGGCCTGCAACGACAGGTTCAGGCAGGGGAAGCTCTGCCATATCTCCTAAATCCTGAAACCCTGAGCTCTGATCCGCAAGCCTTAGAGCCTACCCATAGGCCCCATAGTAGTTCCTTTTGGGGGTCCATATATAGAACCCTATAAGGTAATCCCAAAAAGGAACTACTATGGGGCCTATGGGTATACCTATAAGCCCTATAAGCGCGTATGAACAAACCCCGTAAGCCCTCAAAAACCCGGAACCCATGCGAGCACGTGGGATCTTGGCCTGCGCCACCTGCTCCGTCTGCCTCTGACGCTCAAGAATTTGAGCCGTCCGCTCCTCTCATGACGGTTTAGGAATAAGGTTTAGGGTTTGGGGTTCAGGGCTAGAGTTTCAGGGCTTAGGGTTCAGGGCTAGGTTTCATGGTTTAGGGTCCCATGCGGTGCACTCTTGAAGTCAGGCCCGCGGGGATGTCAAGTGAAAAAGGGTGAGGGCTGTAGGGTTCAAAAGCGTTGTGGGGGGCTGGCTCTCTTTAGGGTACCTACTCTTGTTAGGGTCTAGGGTCGCAGGGTTCTGCTAAATTCGATAAAACACTCACCAACAGGAATCCAAAATCAGGAGTTAGGTCCCAACCTTGACAAGCAAGATCGAGCTTCGCCGTAGTGACTACGCGGCTTCGCTTCTTCGGCGTTTGGCACACCGCCAAACTAGCATGCTCGGTGCTGTATAATAAGGCTTAAGTTCTAGGTTCGCCAGGCTCTCTGACAGCCGGTGTCGCGCACACAACCAAACCCAAAAACCCTACCCTAAAGAGATTCCGAGAGCATAGTGAACTCCTTACAGCTAAATCCAACCCAAAGACTCTAAGCCATAATAGCCCTGGGTCCTAAATCTTAACCGCTCCTAATCCCAGAAACCCTAAACCTTTTCCCTCGGTGACCTCGTCCAGCATTGATTGAAGTCGTCGGATCTTCTCCTCGTCACTCAAGTCAGGAGATTTCAGACCAGAGCTTATTTGGGTTTAGGGTTTCACGGACGGATTTTGGGCATGTGTTTTTGGAAGATTGGGCTTCGAGTATAAAGGCTTGGGGCTTAGACTGTTGGGAGTTTACGATCTCACAACTCGGACAAGCCAGGCGAGGATCCTTAGTCGCAGGTCGGCGTGATGCAAATGAACTTGTCAGCTTGCCCGGGTCTACTACCCAGGGGGGACCTCAACGAAGGTAAACAAAGTAAGTCAATATAGCGGCCTGAACAATTAGAACATGGTTTTGGGGCCCATTAATTAAATAAGGAATCCCCGAAATAGAGTTTGAACTTATTTAGGCTAGCACTGTGTAGGGCAACCTGCTTGAGGCAATTGTCGTCTACACGGTAGTCTCTTTCCTGCAAAATCTAGGCCTTTCGGCTAACCCTAAATAAATAGACTGAGCGGTTAACGCAGGATGCTTAATCTGCAGGGCGTCTGCATTCGAAACTCTTACGGCAACAGAGGCCGCAGAGCACAGCGTCGAACTCGTCAGCATGTTTTTTAAGACTTCGATGAAAACAGCTGCAAAGATCCATCTTAATCTGCGAAGCGAACGGGTTTAGGATCTAGGACAACTTCAGTGTGTACTTCCTGGCCTCGGCTTGTGGCCAAAAACTGACAGTGAAGGAAATCCTGAAATGGGAGTTTCCGAAAGTAGGGGACCCCAATATGGTACCCTAAATAGTAGGATCCTTATTATAAGGATCCCCAAAATAAGGTACCCTAATTTTCCGAAACTCCCAAATCAGTCAAGTGCACCGGTCCTCCATCTCCTGTAATTTCTTGGCTGTCGCCCAGTGGTAGTCTTGAACCTTCTGGCTCCCAGCTCTCCCAGCTTTGCTTGCAAGGCATGGGCGCAGTTGATTGATGGAACCACCATTGCTTGACATGTCTGGGGCTGTAATGTAGGAGCCTTAATAATTAGAATAGGGTTTTGAGGTATACTTTTCTATCGTTATAGTAAGGAACTCCCAAAATAGTAATTATAGGTAATTATCTAAGCTCCTATATTTGTTTCCAGTCTTCCGGCCCATCACGGCAGCTGTCGAGCTTAGGCAGGTTTATGCAGGACAGGTGCTTGATATTCCCGTGCACATCTTGTCAAAGTGCACAATCTGTATAGCAACAGCCGTAGCAGCCGTCGTAGTAGTAGAAGAAGAAACTAGAAGAAGAAGAAGAATAATAAGAAGAAAAAGAAGAAAAGGAAGAAGAAGCAGTCGCAGTTGCGTAGCAGAAGCAGCAGCTGAGGCAGTCGTCGCCCTTGCTTTCTCGATCGGTGGGGACCTGCTAGTTTGGACAGGTATTGGGTCCAAATGAAATGAAAACCACGTTCTCACGCCCCAAAATCATAAAGATTCGGCCGGGAAAACTCCACAACTCCCAACCCACACATAATAAAATCCTGACGTTTCCAAGCGATGCCCACTCGTGGCCTGACGTCGTGCATGCTCTTCCGCTTCTTCGGCTTTGCGCCTCGGCGTCAGCTCAGGGTTATAAGTGTTGTGGGTTTAGGGTTTAAGGGTTTAGGGTTTAGGGTGTGGGTACGGGTTTAGGCTTAGGAGACGGGGACTTTACTCTCTCAGGATCGATGTAGCCAGTGTAGTTTGCTTTTTACCTGGCTCTAAGGCGAAGATCACAAGGGATTAGGGCTTCGCAAGCTTTCCGGGCGAAGCAGAGCGGGGTCTCGGAGGTCGGGCTGCTAGGTCTTCATGTCACTGATGTTAGGCCTTGAGGCACTTCGGGGCTGAAGAAGTGCAACTCACACCTTAGCTGCCTATACCCATAAGCCCTGCACCCTCCTTAGCAACCTACCCATAAACCCTACACCCTCAAGCCTACGAATTGCCCGAGCCTCTAAGTACAGGGTGTGACCTGGGCTAAGCAAGGTAGCAACCTCGTCTCGGCTGAGGAACCCGAATGGCCCAAGTATGTGTACGTCTGTCTCTCTCCCTCTCTCTCTATGTGCAGAGGTACATCGGTATCTACTTTGGCAAACTGTCTCTATGTCTATAAGTATACATGTATGATATGAACATACACGTGAACACGACAAGGAAGACCAACCGTGAGACACAGACACATATGCATGTGAATACGAACGCAAATAGGCATAGGTTAAAAATGAATGCCCAGTGCACATTGACATGCCCTGATCTTCGAAGGGTTGCCATGCATGTGGGACAGAAGAAAAAGCTCTGTCTAGGATGCAAAAGCAACATGCGCACGGATCCTACAAAAACACCACGACCTCGAGGCTTCCGAAGACATCCAGAGCAGGATACGAAAAAGCAGAAATCTGGTTTGGGGTGTCCGGAACCCGAAAACTGCAACCTCGCCAATTTGGAAAGAATGCCCGGCTGGAAGACATGGAGTCTGATTGGCAATGAATTCCCAACCCCTCAAACCGCAACATGGTCGTGGCAGGGCTGTAACAAAAAAACATGTGCATGTATGCGTATATATGCACACATATGACCACAAGAGTTCAAAGTTAATTACTCCGGTACTTCGAACGTAGTTGAAGTTGTCCGGTCACTTGCCTGGGTTGTCCTATCACTTGCATGGGGTGAGACGGCGTGGGCAAACCGAAAACACTAAGCCAAAGCCGATGCCGATTGTAACCATTCATCGTGCACTCCTGCTCCGAAGCGGCATTACTTGGGTCTCTTGAGGTGCCCGATGTTTGTTTGTTGCTCTGGCAGCACAACACTAACCCCTTTTACACTTGGGCTAGGCATATGCCACGAACCGAGCCGCCGACTAACCCCCTTTTTCTTTCATCAGGACTGGTGCAATCGCCCAACCCCTATGGTTTTAAAACAACCCTAATTGTTTCGGATTGTTTTAAAACAATCCTGTTGTTTTAAAACAACCCTAAACCCTCCTATGTGGGTGGATGCGACTCTTGCTGGGGCAAGGCTAGCCTCGACACTGTTTATGGAGAGCTGCAGTTTTCGAAGAAGATGTTGCGGTATAGTAATTGAACTGTCATCATAATCATCATAATAGGGAACCCTAAGGAATAATGTTACCAAGTATTCCGACCCCTGTAGTGGCCCTCTGCACTTCGGCTTTTTGTTGCAATTCGCGAAGCCGTTCCGCGCCTGGCAGAATGCAAGCAGATTGCTGTCCAGGCTCTCAAAAACGGAG
>CAJNDV010030047.1:27215-42035 GCA_905221635.1 Symbiodinium sp. CCMP2456 | reverse complement strand
AGGAGCCCCCAAAACCCAGTTCTAATTATTTAGGCCCCTACATCACTTTCCTGGCCGTCTGGCTGCTCTCCTGATATTCTCCTGAGTCTGGGGTGAGCTCTGGGGCTTCCACAGGCTGGTGTTCAAGTGGAAAACCCATGTAATGTAGGGGCCTGAATAATCACCTAATTCATACTATTGTCGGGGTTCCTTAATATACTTATAGAAGAATGGACCCCAAAACCACCTAGTCTAATTATTAAGGCCCCCCTATTAGTACGCGTGATGCTTCCGAAAAAGCGTCATAAATGCTGGAAAAACACATGTGGTGCCCAGTCGCGACCTGGCTTTGCTCCTGGTAGCATGCCACAGATGGCAACTAGTTGCGACATGTCTTTTCCTAAACATAGCGAACCACCGGCCGGGTGGTCGTGACCTCCGGGTCCTAGTTGCTTCTGGTGTGGTCTTTCGCGGTTTGGGGATCTCCACATCTTGCTTGTTTTTGGGTGGGCACCGTGAACCCATGTGCAGGTCTTGAAGAAGGCAGGGGTGAAGGAGGACGGGGGTGGGATGAAGGTCTAGTGGGTTCGGCCTGAAGACCCGAACCGTTGCACCCTAAACCCTAAACCCTAAACCCTAAACCCTAAACCCGAACCGTTGCACCCTAAAGCCCTTCAAGCCGGTAGCTCGAATCGTAAGCGGTTTCGAATTGAAAGCCGAGGTAAAGGCTATCGCTGTGTCATGTGGGTGGCTCCAGGTCCTAGGCGTGGATTATGCTTTTTTTTTTTTTTAAGTCTTAAGGGTTTAGGGTTTAGGGTTTAGGATCCTAGCAAAGCCCGACAGTCCCATGAACATCCCACACCCCGAACACTAACACCACCCGCTGCCAACAAGAAAGGCAAGCCTTTACTCAGGACCCCTTTTTTTTCTAGCCTAAACCACCACACCGGTTTAGGGTTTTCGGGCCCCCCCCCGCTTCGAAGGATTGTAGGTTTACTGCAGTGTCTTGAGGATTCACAAGGGATCTCCAGGTTCAAGGATCTCTCGGGTTTAGGGGTTTAGGGTTTCGGGTCCTAGAGACGGGTCCCCTCTTTTTTGGTAGAGTGAAGAAGAAGGTACCCAGAGAACCCAATACCCCTTAATTAAGGAATACGCCTTAAATCATAATATTGAGGCCCCTATGATTTAAGGTATATTCCTTAATTGAAGGGATATTGGGTTCTCTGGGTAGAGTTATAATCTGGCCTCGTCCTGGCCATCCTCGATGTCCGTCCTATGTGCGACGTACTCAGAGGTGCCTTGATCCTGTCGAAAACCGAGGGCTTCCTGTTCCCCACCTTTGCGGTCAACTGCCAGCCCTGATATCGTTTAGGCTTTAGGGCTTTAGGGTTCAGGGTTCAGGGTTCAGGATTCAGGGTTTAGGGTTTCGGGTCCAGGGTGCAGGGTTTACGGTTCAGGATTCAGGGTTCAAGGTGTGGTAATGTCATGGGTCTGCTCGTGTAGCAGAGCCCACCCCAAGACCACCCTGAGTTCATGCATTTCAAAAGGATCTCGTTCTCCGGTTCTAAAGTCTTCTAGGCATTTTGAGCGGGGGCTTTGGCATCGCCGACGATGGTCGTTATCTTCAACGGGGCCCAAGCAGAATCGACAGCAGCACTTTCTGTGAGGCTGTGCTGGCGGGTTGTCATGTGGGCTTTCTGTAAGGCTGTCCTGGCGGGTGCCGGAAGAAGCAGCGGGCGTTGCTGCTGGAGTTGTGAGGAGACAAGCAGCAATGCATGCGGGCTCTGTGAGTCTGCCCTTGTCAAGAAAGGGGGACGACTTGGAACCCTAAACCCTAAACCCTAAGCCTTAAGCCCTTTCTGGATTGGGCTTTCGTGAAGGGTTGGGGGGGGGTGCAACCCTTGTCAAGACAGGGGGCCGGCTCCCAGTCGTGAAGGGTTTCGGGGTGCAACCCTTGTCAAAAGGACGTAGGCAAAACTCACGGGTGTAGGGCCTATACCTTTGTACCACTCCATGGGAGGTGTCCGAGAACCCGGCACGCATGGTACCAGTCGCCTGGCTTTACCTAGGCTCCGCGCACGCGTTTTCTGCAGCTCGCGAAGGTCGTCTCTGCGGTGGCGGTTGTCGAACCCTCAGCGAAGACTTTGGGGTGTAGGGTTCAGGGTTTAGGGTTTAGGGTTTCGGGTTCCGGGTCCTAAGCCTTAGCTCTCAAGCTTGAACCCTTCACCCAAAGCCCGAAGCCTTCGATCCTTGCTTCTGAACTCCCTGAAACTGATACCCTAAACCCCAAATCCTAAAGACAAAGCCTGAAACCCCAAACCCGAAACCCGAAACACAAACCCCTAATCCCCACAACCCAAACCCCTAAACCCCCTCTCTTAACACCAAACCCTCACCTCCGCTTTCTTTTCACAGGAGAACATCCTTTTCATCAACGTCGTCTCTTGCCCCGAGGGCCTCAAAGCCTTGGCAGAGAAGGCTAGTGGCCGGGGTTGATATAGTGGCCTCAGTATTTTGAAGGGGTTCTATAAGGCGCTCCAGGGTTGCGGAAGGGGCTTCATGTGGGGACCTGGATGGTTAAAGTAGAGTTCCTGTAACGGGTTCTTTTTCAAGGGTTCAGGGGTGCTACTAGGCTTTGATATATAGAGGCCGGAATATTTGAAATAGGATTCCTTTTCGGGTTCTTTAACGGGTTCTATAAAGGTTAAAGGCTTTTATAGAGGTTGCTATAACTATAATGGCTCCTGGGGGCCTTAATAATCAGAAGTAGGGTTCCTCTAAAGGGTTCCTTTTCAAGGGGTCAGGGGTACTATCAGAGTTTGATGTAGAGGCCTGATTAGTTGGAGTGGGTTCCGTCACAAGTTCATTCACAGGGTTCTAGAAGGGTTCAAGCGTTCTATAAGGGTTGCCATAAGGGTTCCATCACATATGTGTCTTATTCGTTAGAACATGGTTTTGGGGTAATTTATAGATGAGGAACCTTAATCAATTTTGGATTGGTTACTATGTCGGAAAGATGAGTAATCCTATTCTCCCGCACATTCCCTAATTATATGATTCTAGAGTATTGTGCCACCGAGGCCCTCTGCTCGGCGCCTGCAGTAGTTTTTTTTTTTGCACCGGGCTTACGGTTTGGAGCTTGCGGTCGGTGCTTTCGTGCTGTCGGGTTTCATGGTCGGGGTTTGCAGATGTGAAGGTTTGAGCTTGAGGCTTGTATCAAGCAAAATTTGAGGGTCTAGTGTTTGGAATGTTTTGAGTTGTATTGCTTTAGGGTATATAGCTTAGGTAGAGGGCATCCATGTTGGAAGCCTTATGGTGCAATTCCTCAGATCCCGGACCAAGCCCCCACCCTCAACCCACCTGGAAGAGCCCAAGCCTCATATCCAAAGCTCAGTATACAAGCCTGAAGTATAGGAGTAGTAGTTGTTTTAGCAGCAGCAGCAGCAGCAGCAGCAGGAGGAGGAGGAGGAGGAGGAGTAGTAGTAGTAGTAGTAGTCGTATTCGTGGTGGTAGTAGTAGTAGCAATAGCAATAGCAGTAGCAGTAGCAGTAGCAGTAGCAATAGCAGTAGCAGTACTAGTACTAGTACTAGTACTAGTACTAGTACTAGTACTAGTATTAGTACACTACGCTACGACTACGACTACGACTAGGACCACGACCACGGCCACGACTGCGACTGCGACTGCGACTGCGACTGCGACGGCGACTGCGACTGCGACTGCGACTGCGACTGCGCTGCGACTGCGACTGCGACTGCGACTGCGACTGCGACTACGACTACGACGACGACGACTAGAGACTCCTCCTGCTGCTGCTCCGTTCCAGCGATGCCGGGTGCTTGATAGTCCTTCCCTGCGGATTGCTCAAACGTTGGTTTGTAGTCAAGCTCATCTTCATGTTCGGACAATCACAACAATCGCAGCATGCAGGAATATGTCAGTCATTGAAGCCATAGTTGAACCATAGCAACTATCACAATCATAACATGCTGCCGCTTCATCATCACACTCGGTGTGAATATTATCGCCACCCTGAAATGCATCATGCAGGTCTTCCACGCAGTGCTGCAAGGTCGTGGGTGTGGAAGTCTTTCGCTGGATTCAACAATGCTTCTTGTTAAATGGCATTGAAGCTCTATGAGATGCCGGCACAGCTGTTTGGCATCGTCTCAAGCTGGGCTAATGTCAGAGTGCTTTTACTCTCCTTGACATGGTGTTCAAATCCGTCTCGCCGGTCTGACCAAATCAAGACATGCTGTCAGGAAGAAAATAGGAAACATCAACACCACATCATAGGACTCCTTGTTTCTGGAACTATTGCACTCAGCCTTGTCTTGGTTGCCCTTTGTATGCCATTGCTTTGCTGGGCTCATCCTGGCCGGTGAGCGCCGCACGTTGTATGATCGGAGTCTGCTGTCAACCCCGCCACGACGGAGAACATGTGGGCCTCCACATAAAGCCGCAACGGACGAGCACCCTGACAGTGAAGTTTAAGCCGCACCTTGCACCAGTTCAGAAACCTCAGCTGTGTTCACATCCGATTGACTCCTCCACAGCTGCTCAAATTGTCAAAAAGCTCATTAGCCCGTCAGCGTGAGTGAGGTGTCAAAACCACATCGTTGCAGCTGCGCTGCTCATCTACATTTATGTAACCCTGCGATGTACAGGTTTCATAGGCACCTTAGATGCTTCAGAACATTGAAGACAGAGTGCACAAAATTCAGCCCATGCGTCGCATGCGACCTGAAAGAGCGCACGAAGCATGTCCACATCGACATCGTGCAGTCTGGAGCACTCTGGAGCAAGTCATCGCTGATGTGCTCAACATACAGAGCCCGCTGCATAAAATTCCTCGCAGGGCCATGGAGGCGGCGGTAAGCATGCTGTATGCCTGACAGACTTCATGAGCACCAGAACTGCGCGAAAGCCCCCAGTCTCCTGAACCGATCGAACGCCACACCGTGCTTGTCCGCATGGGCATGTTGCAAAGCTTCCAATACACTCATGACCTCTGAGAAGCTCATTTGATGCCTTGGCCAGACTCTCGACCACTCGAAGCACAGCTCTTTGAATGGAAGCAGTTGCAACTACAGCTGGAAATCGAGGCCAGCGCCTCTTGCAGAGTGACATGGCCTCGGCTCTTCCACGCCAATCTTCTCAAGGAATCTGCTAGGATTCTGAGATGCTCGCTTGTATTCTCAAGTCTTGCACTGGCGGCTTCTGCTGCCTCGGTCGATGAGACGCACTTCCTTAGATGGGCAGTCGGGCAGCCCGTCAATTCCAGACATGAACTGTGGCTAAGTCCTACATAGCCTTCAACTGGATGATGGAAGAGCTCTATCTGGCTGCAGTTTGGAAGCGTCCCTTGTTGGCGGCGCCCCTGCCACCTTCTCAAAAGCGTCACATTGGCATTATGTTGCCCCATACCGAGGATAGACTACCGCTGCCAACGAAAGTGCGGCAGGTCACTTGAACATTGCCTAGGACATGCTCTCTGGATCTAGCAAGGGCGAAAGCTGATTTTCCAAACACGATTGCCTGATGGACTGAGCATGGGAAGGTAGTTCGCCTTCGACACCTGTGCCGCAGCCGCATTACGCGGACGGGAGCCCTTAAGTGTGAAAGTGGACAAGGGGCTCTTCGACCACGTGCTAGTGCTCCACATGAACCCTCAGACCAGACTCTCTTGAAAGATCCGCCTGTTCGTCCTTCCTCAAAGACGGAGAGGATTTGGAGCCGCTGCTTGTCTTTGAAGGTAGCGGCGGCATGGCGAACGCCCTGGGTCAGCATGGTCATCTTCCTCCTCGTCATCATCATCACGACCCAAAGCAATTCTCATCATCACCATCATTCAGCAGAACGGTTGTTGCACGGTTGTGGTGGTGCTGGTGGTGCTGGTGGTGATGGTAGTGATGGTGGTCGTCGTCGTCCTTGTGGTAGTGGTATTGGTGGTGGCAACAGTCGTGATCGTTCTCATTGCTCTCCTCTACCTGCGTCTCCAGTTCCTGCTTTCTTGTACTTCCTGGTCTGCAGACTCCGCATCTTGGACCGGCTTGAATTGGCCCGAACAGAAGACAAGATTGATCCAAGTTCATCCTGCCAGGCCCAGAAAACCTACGAGTATCTTAATTCATCAACTGGTCTGAAGACCTCAGCTTTGACAAAGTTGCTCGGTAGGGTCGCTGGCGACTCGAGGCAGCTTTTGCCTGGCGGCCACACCACAATTCCGCTATACATGGAATCAGTGAATCCAAAATGTACATGCTCAACTGAGTTTTCGAAACATCGCATCTGCAGGGCAATGCAAAAGAGGCAGCATCCTGCCTCCTTCGTCTCAACACTACATCATCAGGCGACATTGTTGTCATGGCTGATGGAGATAATTCGACTGGACAGTCGTCACTGCTTGACAGACTTGGCTAGGGTCGGTAAGGCATGGTATGGAATGAGGATAGGAGAGCATAATTACTTTCAAGGGCAGGGTGGGCCCCCCAAGCTTGATTGCTTGCTTGCTCAGACATGATTATATATGCAAGAACTCATGAGGGGAGTCTGAGACTAAAAAGGGGCACGCTGCAGCCAGATGGCACGGGATCTCTTGAATAGCAGAACAGAGCAACATGAATGACATTGTGTTATCACGGAAGTGTGCCCAGCAAACGCGTCTAGAAGTGCCCCCCCTGAAGACACGAAAATCTTGCTTCGCCGCGTGCATGGCAAATCTTCGTAGACAGACTGTGGCACATCATCATCTGGCCACTAGCAACTTTAGCCTTGCTGCCGAACAAGCGAGGAACCTTGCAGGAGGTTCTCGCGGAATGAGACCCGTCTCCTGTTCTCAAATACCATGTCCGTTTAGTGTAAGCGACAACCAGTGGAGGCAATCGGGTCGGGAAGTGAGACACGCACCATCCGACTGATCAGATGTCAGCCAACCGGCGGCTGCCTGCATCGAGTACTGCACACAAGATATGAGCCTGCAGGAATTGACTGAGCAATGCTGCTTGTTGCCTCTAGGTCCCCACAGCTGCGCAGAGAAGCGGCTTTTCTTTCCCACCAGCCTGGAAACTCCATAGCAAAACTTGGCACAGGGGGCCCCGGTAGCTGCCAGCTGCCTACCTGATGTAATTAGAATAGGGTTTTGGGGCCCATTATACTGTAATGCTAATAAGGAACCCCCTAAATAGATGGCTTCTTATGGTCATCGAACTTACGGAGCATCGATGACTCTTGAAATCTTGGCCCCAACAGGGTTAAAAAAACGGTCATGTAGTACTGACGGCTGCAACTACTCGCTGCAGAATCGTCAAAAGCATCAGGAGCCATGGCATGGAACATCATGAAGGCAAGAAGAACACAAATTGTGTTTGAACATGTTCTCGCAACAAAACACAAGAAAAATGCTTCAGCAAACAGCATCACCACGAGAAGAGCATAACTTATGTCGAAATGCAGATATGAAGAGATGTAGAAGTGGCAGAAGTAAATTTTTCAGGATGAAACGGACAGTCATACGGTCAATGCTAGCTGCTAGCAACTGTACCAAGAAGCGACCAACCTCATACCTTGTTTCAAACAAACGACGGAGAGAAGACCAACAAACGCTCATCATCACCAGAATCGTGCAATAAAAAGGCAAGTGACAGTCGCATTGACCATCATGAACCACTTCTAGTAGTAAAGGCATGACCTAAAGAGTCATAGTCACAACTAGTGCAAGAATAACCGTGAATGCACACCAATTTTCGAAGCAGCAGTAGAATTCCAGTCCTGCCCCAGGAAACCAGCAGACTGTCGGAGGGCGCGTGCTTCACTTCCGCCTGCCGTTTAGGGGCTAGTGGCTGATGAAGGAATCTCTGGCAAACCTTGGTGGTATGCTTCTGCACCTCTTTGCAGCTAGACTGGTTTTCGCCTGTGGCGAGGGGCCTAGCAGGTCAACTTGCAATGTCTTTGGGTGTTTGACGTGCCTTGTCTGGTGGTGGTGCTGCTTCTTACGCGGAGTCGCGATGCAGTATGTCCCAAACACGGCAGAAATATTGCTGTTGTAGCGAATGCTCAGAAGCAGTGTCTGAATTTACAAGCACTCATCCGCTTCCATGCAACCCCAAAATTCTGCTCCCGGCCTCTTCAAGCTGCGCTTCGCTCTGTGGACTAGCGTCTCGCAGCCTGGCTACTTGCCTCCAAAGTGCAATGAAAGCCCACATCAACGATAACTTCAGCAACACATGCAGCAAAGACGTCTGTCTTCCCAACTGCCTCTAATGACAACAACACGCAGCGCATTCTGCCACATTAATGGCTAGTTTGCACGCCATTCGAAAGCACACCGAAACAATGCATGCATGCTTGTATACATACATACATATGTACATACGCACTGTAATGTTATTTGATGTTATGCTATGTCATGTCATGTCAGGTCTGGTCATGTTATGTATATATGCATGCATGTGTGCTACATATATTCGTACGCATTCATTTCGTTTCCATTCTGAAGAGTGGCGAGACGAAAAGCCCATGGCCTTGTGCATACTGCAAGCACGCTCTGCGCCGACTGCGAAGCTAGTCAAAACTTCGCGGAATGCACCCGTTAGTTTGGGCTTGATCCTGGCTTTTAACATTCGATAGCATGTGCTTCCAAAACCAACCCAACACCCCAAAGCAGATCCTCAGATCGCAAGCCACAAGAACCCCTAAGTCGGCACCTTCGTGTGGAAGCCAGGACCGCAGATCGGCGCGAGGGCAACCGACATGCCTCCCAGCGACTCAGCCGCGCCTGGAGCTCCTGCTTTTGACTTTCGGATTGAGGGTCTGGGCTCACTTCCAAACTGGAGCTGTGAGACACACATCTTCGGCTAGCGGTCGGAGTTCCTGCTCAAGAAATACTTCGCTCCCGAGCTGTAGCAAAGGCAGGCAGGCATCACAAGGGTCTCGGCAAGGTGTGCAGTCAGTTTGGGGAACGTCGGATCCGACCGAGTCGACCGTGCGATCATAGAGACCGTTTCTGTTTGGGGATTCGTCTAATTGTGACGGAAGAGTGCCCGGTGCCACAGCGAATCTGTCAAATCTTCACCTGCGAGAGTCAACGCAGAGTCGACGGAGTTCAAGTCGTGGCTTGAGAGTCGCGCACATCCTAAGTTTTCATATAACTTATTATCTATCTCTGTCTATCTATCTACCTGTCTTTGGGCACCCTGCAACGTGGTCTCTTCGACAATTTGCAATCCAGTCCTTGCGGTCCCAGCCGGCCTCTGACCAGATACGAAGATACTCCTCGCGAAGCTGTGTCCACGCAGCCTCCATCTCCATCGGGCTGCTGAACATGTAGAGCGAATATCGGTTGCTTCGGCCGCGATACACCTGATCCCGGGCTCGGCATAGCGCCCGGAATGCCGCCAGTCCCGCCTCCATCCGCTCTGCGGAATAACGAGGAGTGTGCAGCTCCCTGCCGATCCAATACTTTGCCGGCACCGTCGCAGCAAAGCTGAGTCCGACATCTCGCGGAGTCTGCCTAACTCTGGCAGACACCTCCTGAACGGCACGAGCAAAGATCTGTGACAGGTGCTCTGGCATACAACCATGTGCTTTTGCACTCACCTCCTGCTTTATGGCTTGCAGTAGTCTTCTATGGCGGACAGCCACGCCAAAATCGCGCACGGACTTGGTGCAAAGTCGAAATGGACCCGCAGAGGCGTGGGCAACATAAAAGAAAGCAGTGTTGCCAGAAGCCAGTCGTCTGCAACGCCGTGTAATTCCTGGCTGCGAACGGAGGAAACGGTGGTCAATCGTACTGATGCAGGTCCCTCTACTAGTCGTGAACACAAAATCTCATCTCTGCTGTGCTACTTCTCTCAACTTCTTTCTATCACCAGCCTATTGCCTAGGCTTGATATGTCGAGCCTGCATTTCGGCGATGTCGAAGCTTTGCCATTTTGGCGCATGGCTTCAAAAGGCGTCCTCCCAGCTTAACGTGCGCAATTGGTTAAAACAAACACATGGACAGGCTTGCAGCCAAGTGACTCCGAGCATCCTTCATCTCGCCATTGCCCTGCACATGCTGCTCTCGAATGCACTTTCTTCCGTTCCCTCCGCATGTCTACCGCCCTGAGGAGACCTTGTTGTTTGCCAGAATCCATCTCTCCAGTGCCGCGCGCTGAGCCTGCGGCTGCTGAGGACACATGCAGCTGGGGCAGCCGCAGTTAAGAACTCATGAAGCCAAAGCTTCCTCTGGCCATAGACACTGTAAGGGACATGATGCCAGTCGTAGTCGACATGCGCAACTAAACGAGCAGAGCCTGCGCTAGGATGCTCCTGTAGCCGTCTAAGCTCTGGCAAATTGTTGTGAGAGAGTCTTGGAAGCTGACTTGCTTTGCTATTTCCAGACAGTCCACCTGGCTGAGGTGCCGCAGCAGCAGCTCCTGGAAATCACTGGAATGGAAACAACACCCATGACGGTCTGATCGCTATTTTGGCTTTGCTCACTCGTCATCTTCTCGTTGCTTTTCCCAGTCTTCCTACAACTGACTCTCATCTTGCAATGCTTCCAATTGTCCATGCTTCCTGTGCTGCTTTGCTGCTGTACTGCTATGCAGCGTACTATGCTTACAGCACCTGCTGCCCTCTCTGTGCTTTGTATCCCCTTCATCTTTCGAGTGCCACCACTGTATGTATTGCCGAATATTGGGTCACACTAGTCGTCGTCGTAATAGTAGAGCAGCAGCAACAGCAGCAGCAGCAGCAGCACCATTAGCAGTAGCAGGGGTCCTTGTTGTCGTCGTCGCACTAGGAGGAGTGCCAGTGCGAGTAGTGGTGGTGGTGCTGCTGCTTTTGGCCACCGAAGACCGAACCCACTTCAGGTTGTGAATCCAGACTGTCGAAGTTGCGGGCAGTTTCAAGGCCGCTTGAGGAGCAAAAGCCACCCTCACCATGTGTCGCAGGACTGACCCCGACTCGACTCAAGACGACAAGCAAGCAGCAAAGCCGGAATCTGAATATGAGGCAGAAAACCACTCGTCGAAGTATACAGAACCCGAAGCAAAAACCCATCTATGGCGGCACAGCACGCTCTGAAGAGCTCAGGCTACAAGCAGGGCTGCAGCTGAAGGACGTACGAGCCGCCCACATGTTGTACCAAACAACAGAAAACGAGGGAGCCGAAGAGAAAGAAGAGTAGCAATACCACCAGCACAGCCACCGATCCACCAACTGTCACATTCAACGTCAGCATCACCACCCCCAACCAGCACCGTCATCATCATTGTCACCCCCCATGAGTGTCGTCATCCTCAGAGTTGTCGACTGCTGCCCTATTGGCCCAAACACGGGATCCGGTGCAAAGGCTCCTTGCGCTGTTCCGGCGACGCCAGTCGTAGGCGACGATACAACTCAGCCTCAATGCAACGCGACCTGCGGAGAAAGGGAACGCCAGCAGGTAGCACCGAGCTTGAGGAACAGTGCTCAGACACCAACGATGCCCATGATCAGTAAACGAACTGCAGCAAAAGAACAACCAGACGAGCTGGTCGAATGTTTGAGACCTTCCGATTTCTGTTGAAGAAGCTATCTGGTTTTAGGGCCCTTCAACATGCAACGGATTTAAGGCCTTTCAGCCAAGACCAGGACGACATCAAATCATCAAAGCACCGAGTGAAGGCAGAGCACACCACAAAACGGCATGGTTGAACAAGACCTGACAGCGGCAGCTGCAAAAGTAAGACCACTCAACTGGGACTTTGCTTGCCTCCCCAAACTCCGAAAAACACGTGCTTTCCGTAGTTTTTGCCAGCCCGCGCTACCGCGAAAACACGGGTCTACAAGGGGGTCATGAAAAGAATGACTTGGATGAGAGTCTAGCCTCTTCCCGATTCCAGCAAGAATCCTTCGCCACACTGCCACAGCCAAGCCCCAAGCAAATCACAAAAGCTCCGAGAATGTGCCAGCCAGACGGTTCCCGAAGGCCCCTGGCACCTGGTCGCTACCTTGCTGTTGCATGGCCTGTGAACCTGATTTCACAAGCAGAAACTGACGATTACAAATGGTGGCGAACTGTGAATGCATAAGGAAACTGGGCAGATGAGCCTGCGTCATGTGCATGGACAGACTCAGCTGCGAGTCTCCAGCGAAGCTGCACCTTGAACTTTGTTGTTGTGCGACGCAGTCAAGTCGGTCTCAACTAACTGGAAGTGTCTAGTTTGACACTGTGATGCTCTCCTGGCTCTCGCCAATCGGACGATGCGGTTGGTCCCCTAGGGGCACAAGGCCCCAGCAGACCACATCGGAACGCCGAACGCCTCTTGATCCCACGACCTGCCGAGCACTGTTCCGACGCATGAGATACTATGCGCTTCGGTGGCACAAGGAAATGCTTCCCAGGTCCTAAACAGGCAGCGGGTACCTAAGGTCTTTCTTTGCGGCGTGCTCGCCTGTGAAGGCGAGACACACGGAACTTTTATGCGAGGGGCCACCGGCTTCGCCTGAGCCACTGGGATCATCCGGCTCATCTCTTCGTGTCGAGATCCTTCAATTCCTCCATCGGGCAACCAAGCTGTGATTGTATTTGTGACGGCCGCTGTGACTGTGAGGAGTACCATGGTGATGCCTAGGAAAGGTGAGCTTGATATGATCATACTCGTGCTGAAGACGAGCCAAAGCAAGAGGTAAAGCCACACAGACTGTCATTAAAACAGCAGTGGTCATAGCCATGATTATGTTGATTGAGAGGCCGACGAAGATGACCACATTGATGATTAGCAGGATGATGAACATGGTGAAGCAGACAAACAACATGACGAATAATGAACAGGTGATGCTGGATGCTGACGAGGTACATAGATGGTAGATGGTGATGGTGATTGTCACAGTGATGTTGATAGTGACGGTAGTGATGGTGCTATGGCTGAAGGTTACGATGACGGTGGCCCTGGACGTGTTTGAGCACATTCGTCCGACATGCTGGACCTCAACCTCATGCTTGGCGATCCCGATGTGCATACACGCCACCAGCACTTTGGCTCCAACAATCTAAGGGGTTCGGTGTGATCAAGTTGCGGTCAGCTGCCATGAGCACATATGTCGGATGCCTCGAAGATCTGCAGACATCGTTGAGCTCGAGCTTCAACATACGATGCTACGCCCAGCATCATACTACTACCTCAATCTGGTGCAGACATCTGAAGCCATGACACCCTGGGCAACAGCAACGTACTGAGTGCGGCACTACCGGGTCAGGTACCACTACCTTGTATGTGGATGCGTCTTTTCTGTGCGCAAGTCTCTTGTTTGAGAACTTACAGGTCTCCTACACCCACACTCAAAAACGTAGAAGTGCATCTGTATACATAGATCATTAATCTATTGCACAGGAGCCTTCTTGCGCGCAAGCAGACATCGATCTGTTTATGCAGATACGTATGCAGGAGATATATACATACATACAGGCATGCATGCATGCATACATACACACATATACAAACACATATACATGCACGAATACATACACATAAAAATACACATACACATGCACATACACATGTACATATACATGCACATATACAGATACATGAAATTTTACATGCCTGTACATGCATATACATATATATATATATATATACATATATATATATATAAGCGTGTGGGTTCATGTATGTATGTATGTATCTATATGTATGTGTATATACATATATACGCATATATATATATATACATATATATATATATATACGTGTACACACATATTCGTACTTGCATGTGTATATACATACATATATATATATACATATATATATATATATATTCGCGCGTGTGCGTGCGTATGTATATGCATGCATGTAGGTACCTGTATGTATGTATGTTTGTTTGTATGTACATGTGTATGTACGTATGTATGTATGTATGTATGTATGTATGTATGTATGTATGTATGTATGTGAGTAAGTATGTATGTATGTGTTCATGCATGCATGTATGCATGTATTTGTTTATGTATGTATACGTGTATGTATATATCATGATTCATGAGTCATGAGTATATTTTTAGCACATCTATCTATCTCTGAATCTACATATATCATATGTACACATATCCTCTATAGTCACACACACAACCAACAGGGCAACACGTTTCATGCAGCTTCGAAGAAGGAGCTACAGCAACGCATTTGTATTTTCCGTCGAAGGTGGCACACCAAGGCGCACTGACATCCACACATCCCTGGACATTGTGCTCTCGCCAAAGTCACACGTACTTGGCCATTGGAGTCGATTTTCTGTACGAAGGTTGTCAGGTCTGGACTCGTGGTACTGCCAATCCTGTGCACATCTCTGCGCGCTCTGGCCTCCCCTTCATGCTCACGGGGCAGTTTGGTGACTCGTGAATTTTCTCGAAATATTCCCCCGTGCATGCCGTCTGCGACGTGCAGAACGGTTTAGTGGCTCAGTAATGCTCTTGGACTGTTCGAGAGGTGCTCTTGGACCTCTGGAATTTTACTGTATCCGGCTTCCTGCTTGCACGACCAGCGGTCAGTAACTGTATGCATGCACACATGCTCACATGCGTACATGTATGCACCAGACACACACAGACATACATGCATGCATGCATGGCATGCGTGCATACATGAAGACCGACAGACGGACAGACGGACAGACAAACAGCCAGACAGACAGGCAGGCGGGCACTCAGGCAGCCAGGCACGCATGCAGGCAGGCAGAGAGACAGACAGACACAAGCAGTTCTGTGCGCGCCTGTCTATTTCGAACTAGACACTATTTAGCGCATGCGCATGCGTGTCTGTGTCTGTATGTGTGGCACGCATGCATGTGTATGTATGTATGTGTATATA
>CAJNDV010030047.1:1234-14004 GCA_905221635.1 Symbiodinium sp. CCMP2456 | reverse complement strand
TAACACTCTCAAGCCTTCTCAACCCTTTCGAAAACCCTTCGGCTGGCAGTAGTACTTGTAGCAGTAGCAGCAGCAGCAGCAGCAACAGCAGCAGCAGCAGCAGCAGCAGCCGCAGCAGTAGCAGTAGCAGTAGCAGTAGCAGTAGTAGTAGTAGTAGTAGTAGTAGTAGTAGTAGCAGTAGTAGTAGTAGTAGTAGTAGTAGTAGTAGTAGTAACCTCGAAGTCAAATCAGAAGCCTCCTAGCCTTAGAGCTCACTGCTGAACCTCAAGTACACCCTAAAACCTAAACCCTAAACCCTACACCCTAACCCACAAGCCACATTTCCAAAGAATACGAGGGCCATCCGTCCTTGGCTGGCCGCCAGCCACCGCTGCAGCGGGTGCCTGGGCACCTTTCGTATCGGCTTTGCTTGACGGTTTAGGGTTTAGGTGTACGGATCAGGGTTTAGGGTTGAGGGTTTAGGGTCTTGGATCTTGATCCGGGCCGGTCTAGGTAGCCATGCACTTGCTGACGACATCCTCACCCAGTAAGCCCAATGTCCGTTAACTCAGAAATCGACTTGAAATATAGGAAGAGGCATCATTGAGTTTAAGGTATGCAGATTTCATTGTTAGCGGGGTATCGAGCTCCTTGGGCAAGATGCACCGATGATGCATGCCTCGCCCGTCTTATTCTTTAATGTCGTCGTCGAAGTATTGGGTGTAATATAGGTGCCTTAATAATTAGAATTGGGTTTTGGGGCCCGTTATACTATACTTATAAAGAAGGAACCCCTTGAAATAGTGTAGGTAATCATTTAGACCCCTACACTAGGAGATCTCAGGTTTTGAGTTTCAGTTTCGCTTGAAGGGAGCGCTTCCTCACAAACCCTCGCCAGCAAACCACGCAAAGACCGTGTTTAGGGTATAGGGTTGAGGGTTTAGGGGTTAGGGGTTTAGGGGTTTATGGGTTTAGGGGTTTAGGGTTTTGCGTTTAGGGCTTAGGGGTTTAGGGTGTAGCTCGCCCGGTGCATGTGAGAGCTCGAAGGAGGGCAGCATATCCGAGGCCTTCCGGGCTAGCAAGATGTGGGTAGTTCTCCAAGTTAGGGTCCCTTTCAGGATCCTTTTTTATAAGGGTGCCGTAGTAGTTTGGGGACCTAAAGGGACCCTGATTCGGAGAACTACCCAAGCTGTGTCAGACTTTCACGCTCTCCACGGCACTTGAGGTTTGTTCCCATTGAACCCTCCAAGCCTACGTATGGTAAAGGTCCTTGACGAACGAGCAACCACCACAATCAGGGGTTCAGAGTTTAGGGTTTTAGGGTTTAGGGGAGAAGTTCCAGGTCTTTGCGAGCAGCATCTGCCGGCTGTCTCGATGGCAACGTTGCGAGAAGCGAGCCCGAGACGGTCATTGACCAAGATTACGTCACTGGTGGCCCCGTCGGTGGCACTATAAAGGCCTTAAGACTGGTTTGGGAGGTTCGTAGATCAGAGTATAGCTAGGAATGATATGATTCGCAAATATTCAGGGTCCTAAACCCTAAACCCTAAACCCTAAACTCTAAACCCTAAACACTTGCATGCCTTGCAGGTACTGCCTATCCCGGCCTCCACACCCAGACGGGGCTACTTAAACTAGAAGAAGACATTCCAGGCAGTACGCATTCCCAACTGTCCGGTCCCCTATCTTTCACAGCACATACCAAACCTCAAATTCCAGGTCCCCATTCGACCAGAAGCTCGAGCAAGGATTTCGAGTCTATTGGAATGTGGTTTTGGGATACAATATGCATCAATATCTTACAGTCATGACAAGGAACCCTAAGGAATAATGCTACTAACCAACAAGCCCGCTACATAGGGGCGTAGGCTTCAGGGATTAGGAGTATCCTGAGGCTCGGAAATTAGGTTGGGATGCTCTAGGACGCCGGCTGCGTGGGCTTTGCCGTCGCGGCTGCGCTACCTGCGCATCGAGGACAACCCCCCTTTTGAAGGGTCATACTGAAACTCCCTCTATATAATCCATGATAGCCCTAACATAGAGTCCTTAAAGAAAGGGTTGCGTTCTTGGTCGCAGGATTCGTGTAAGGTGTCTCTCTCTACCTCGTGACTGGACGGTTTGTTGTATTTTTGTGAGTTCATGCCTTGAGGTTCCCGGTGTTTCATGTTAGCGTAGTCCATGCGTGTAGGGTTCAGGGTTTCGGGTTTGAGGGTTTAGGGTTTGGGTTTTTTGGGGTTTAGGGTTTCGGGGCAAACCTTGCCTCTGGGCAAAAGCCGGCACGAGTCGTGATAGGGTGTAGACTCCCTATCGGAAGAAAGTCTCCGGACAGTCCGGTTCTGCCACGCTCAGGGCGCCCGACATTCTGAACAGTGGCTCATAACTCTTTATGAAGCTTTGTGGCTCCAAAATTTGCCGTCCAAGGATAACATTGGGGGTCTGAATCATTAGACCAGGGGTTGGGGGCTACATTACCCATGCAATCATCTTAGGCCTCCACTTACGGTAAAGTAAGAGCCCGTCGAAAACATGCAGCACAGTGTCACACAAGAGTACTAACCGCAAACCGTCACAAACCCGAAACCAATTGGCCTAAACCCTAAACCCTAAACCCTAGACCCCTAAACCCTAAACCCTAAACCCTACCTCAAACCCTATTGGCTTCTGGACTTAACACCCTTCTCCCTGCCTGGCTGGGTGCAGGGCTTCGTCGTTGATTGCCCATCGCAGAATTCCCTGGCCTCAGAGCTCGTTCGCGGGTTGGGCTTAGGGTTTAGGGTTTAGGGCTTAGGATTTAGGGTTTAGGGTTTAGGGTTTAGGGTTTAGGTTAGCGCCCTAAGGGTTCAGGGTTTATAGGTCAGTCGGTTTAGTTTCGATTTGCGGCTTAAGGAAGATGACTGGAACGATATGGTAGAATACACATTAGCAAGGCTACGCTGTCACATATATGATTATGCGGCCTAGGGCTTGCGCAGTTCGGAGTCTAGGATGTAGGATGTAGGTTCAGTAGTCTTGGACTAAGGTCTATGGAAAACCCCAAAAAAGTTGGAAACCCGACTAAGGACAAATAGTGCTGGGATTCCCTATACATTGGTCTTAAGGATTGAAGCTACTGGGTTTCCAACTTTGGGGCTTCTACTATAGAGCATGGCTTCAGTAGGCTTGGACCTGAGATTGAGGGTTTGGAGTGAATCCCTAAGAGCTTAGGGTGTAAAAGATTCCAAGCTTGAAGGATTTCCTTCCTTCAAGAACCTCTTGAACATCCTACTCCTACTACCCAAAGCCGAATAATACAAAGGGAGGTCGGAAATGGTGGAATCATACCCTCTGCAGTGAGACAGAAAACAGCCCAGAAGCCGTTCTAATCATGAAGACCTCATCGTCGTAGGGTCCTGTCATCAACAGCCCTACATTCACGGTGCACCCTCACACGGCCATGTCTTAGAGGTCTGGGATTTAGGGTGCCTCTTATGCCAGTGCAGCGAAAGAGCCAGGCAGCAATGCTCGCAGGGCCAGCGTTGTCGGCGCACATCCTTAAGCTGCGATGCAAAGGTCTTGAATCACCCCGGCAAAAAAAAGTTCATGAAACCCTAAACCCTAAACCTTAAACCGCCCCTTGAAACCCTGGACCTTGAACTTGTCTTTCACTCTGGGGAGGGGCTATAGGACTTTGCGGTATTGAGGAGGCCCATCGTCCCTTCGTCATGTCCAGTCTGGGTTTAGGGGTTTAGGGTTTAGGGTTTAGGGTTTAGGGTGGTCAGCCTGGGTGTGGGTGGCCTGTGGCTTCGGGCTTTTGGGCTTTGAGGGTACGTGTGTTCCGACTGCGCACAAGGCCGCAAACCCCAAATGACTAGGTATATCAACGAAAGGTAGCCAAAAACTGGTAAATTCGAAATCTGTTCGGGCCCTCTAAATACACCCTGAACCCTATGCACCCTAAACCTGGTGTACCTGATAGTCCGTAAATACCTGACCTTTACTCTACCGCCAAACCTATCCAAATTGATCAGGCCCCTATATTGTAGAACTCTTCTAGTATCTTTACCCATAGGCCCCATAGTAGTTCCTTTGTTGTGGCTTGTAATTAGGATCCTACTAGGTAATCCCTAAAAGGAACTACTCTGGGGCCTATGGGTATAGCCTTAGACGACCCTTCATGTAAAGGAACCCGAAGGGTCTGAGAGGAATCCTTTGAATTTGAAAGATGCGACCCCCCCGGCAAAGTGCGGGGCTCTATAATGTCGGGGCCTGGATAATAAAAACAGGACTTTGGGGGTTCCTTATTATAGTTATAGTATAATACACCCCAAACCCTATTCGAATTATTAAGGCCCCTATATTACCTCATACTGCAAAACCAGCATGGCATTAAGGGAACATGGGCCTTCTCTTTCAGGGTTCACTTGGTCCTTAACCGGAAGCCTCCCTACATCCCAGATCCCTAGGCTAAAATCCTGCAGCCTAAAACCCAAAACCCTCAACCCCCAAGTCCCAAACTCTAACCCCCAAAACCCTAAACCCTAAATCCTAAACCCAACACCCAAAACCCTAAACCTAAACCCCAAACCCCTAAACCCAAGCTGCAAACACCCTAAACCCTAAAACCCTGAACCCTAAAACCCAAAACCCTCAGGCCCCAAGTCCCAAGCTAGTAAAACCCCCCTTTAGGGTTTAGGGTTTAGGGTTTAGGGTTTAGGGTTTAGCCTAAACTCTGGAGCTGATCCGGGCCAAAGGGGGCAGGGGCCATGTCGAGAAGCCCCGGGTCTCGACCAAAATCTCCGGGAATTGATTTCAAGAGGGTTCGGTTTATGGTTTAAGACTATAAAACTAAAAGGACTACCAAATAATCTCCGGGAATTGATTACAAGAGGGTTCTGGAGTCGAGAGGCGTACAAGACACTATCAAACTATAAGGGTTTAGGGTTTATAGGGTTTAAGGACGACCAAGGGGATATAGGACTTACAACTTTTCATACAAATTTGTGTCACACATTGATTGAAGGTGCCTTCGCAGTTTCTGGGCGACAAGCAGGAAGCCAAAAGCCCAACCTCCACCCCTGAGATCTTCAACCGCACCCCGACCCCCGACCCCAACCCCCCAAGCCCACCACTGACTTCCTTTTAGGGTTTAGGGTTTAGGGTTTATAGGGTTTAGGGTTTAGGGCTTAGGGTCCAAACCCTGAAGCCCCGAAACCCCTGAACCCCAAACTTCCTGAAACCTCCGAACCACTTTGCCGCTGCGATGCTGCCGCTGCGACGGCTGAAGGCCAGCCCTTCCAGAAACGCAGTCGCCGATTTGGGACACATGGGTATCTCCGAAAATGAGGGTACCTTATCTTGGGGTCCTTATAATAAGGATCCTACTATTTAGGGTCCTATACTAGGGTCCCTTATTTTCGGAAACCCCCACATGCATCGGCTAGCTTCATGTCTTCGGACCGAAGGTTTGGGGCGTAGGGCCTTGGTGTGCAAGGCTTTAGGGCGCTATAGGTTAGGGTTTAGGGTTTAGGGTTTAGGGTTTAGGGTTTAGGGTTTAGGGTTTAGGACTCATGGATCTAGGGTTGCCTGATTAGGGTTTTGGACAAGGGCTCATTCATGGTTTACCCTTCTAAAGCCTACTTTCCTGGTTTCAATAACTTATAACGACCCTACAACAAATTGGCTATGCCACGCTAAGGTAGCTACTAAGAATTACTGGGATGCGGAGATGCTCCTAAAAGTGTGCGTCTATTTCTGAGAATCATACATGAACCGAAAGCGCATCAATGATACATGGAGCAATCGCATACTCATGTACACACCGCGCTAAACTATAATGAGAAAATGAGCTCACAAGATGCCCCAACAATGGCAAACAACATGCACCAACACCGTAGTCACCTTACAAAGTGCATCAAGCGCCGTGAATGCTCCACGCGAGCGGTTTCTTTGTCGATCTCGAATCCTTCGCTTACATGCCTAAAAAAAAAACAGTAAACTTTTACACTGAAGCCCTTAACCCTCGGGCTTTGATGTCACAACGGAGGAGCCCACCACCCAGCCCCAAACCGTTTTTTGGTCTGACATTGTCCACCTCACACTCCTGGCACTTAGCGGAGGCCTGTGGCCTGGGACAACCATCACCCTCCTCAACCACTCACGACCCTTCACTCGATCTTCTCACCCTAGACCCTAAACCCTAAACCGTGGCATCACCTTCCCCTGGCTGTTCCTGCCGGACTGCCCTGAACACAAATAAGAAAACGTCCCAGACACCTGACAAAACAATCCCAACTCGCAAACGCTAGACCTCTACACCCTTGAGTCCCAACTTAAACGAATTGACCCCTTAACTTATACACTAAACCTTTTTAATCTCATAAGTACAACAAGAAAACCCCAAAACACAACTAAAATCTTGACACCCCCCTTGGAACACAACAGCACTGAGCTCTGCGGCTGCGGGTACGGCGACTGCCGCGAAGGGGGCGCCGATGGCTGCTGTGACCTTACCAGAACGTCCAAAGGGACTCCATGGAGCTTTCTAGGCTTTTAGGGTCTGGGGGTTTGGGGTTTAGCGTTTGGGGGCTTGAATCTGGGACCCTCCATGGAAACCATCATACCCACCATCAGGGACCATGCGTACATGATAATTATCGTGGTGGGCCGGGGTCGTGGTACCTAATCCCAAACACTGAAACTCCAAAGCCCTGAGCTTTATGGTGCCAGAACACCCATGATCCTACATAGTAGCCTATAAAACCCTAAACCCCTAAACCCGAAACCCCTAAACCCTAAACCCCGAACCCCAAACCCTAAACCCCAAACCCAAACCATGTAAAGCCTATAAGCCGCACAAGCCCCCTACAAGCCCCTGCCAGGCCCTGGAAGCACAATAAACCCAAGAATCCCTGAAAGCCCTGCGACCCTAAACCCTATCAACCCTAAGCTAAACCCTATTATACCCCAAAACCCAAAACCCAAAACCGCCTAAACCTGCTACAAGCCCTGAACCCTCAACTCAAGAAGGGTTTAAGCTGTTTACGCTAAACTCTCCACCGCAGGATCAGCCGAGCGGCAGAGACTGCTGCCGAGCCGGCCCCGCCCCCCTCATGCCCATCTCTGCTGCCTCAGCGACTCAGGTTTCATGATTTGGGGTTTCGGATGACTCCTGTTACAGGCTTAAAGTTTTCGATTCCTTGTCGGATTCCTTTAAGCCGCTATAGGGCTTAAGGTTCATTTAAGGCTTAGGATGTTCGATTCCTTTTCGGATCCCTTCAAGCCTTTATAGGGCTTAGGAGCTTCGGGTTGTCGATTCCTTTTAGGATTCCTTCAAGCCTTTAATGGGGCTCAGGATTCTTGAAGGCTTAGGGTGTTGGATCCTTTTAAGGCTTGAGGACTCCATGGAGGGATCTTGCAGGAATTCGGATGTAGGAGTCCTTTACGGTTCAGGGGTTTAGGGTTTACGGTTTAAGGGTTTAGTGGTTCAGGGTTTAGGCTTTAGGGTTTAGGGGTTTGAGGGTTTAGGAGGGTTTAGGGTTTAGGGTTTAGGGTTACGGATCGCTTAGGGTTTTGGATTTAGGATTCCCTTCAAAAGTCGTGTAGGGTCTCAGGTCTTGAGTTTTAGGCTTCCTTTACGGGTTCTTCTAGGGCTTAGGATTCCTTAGGGTGCTCTTAGCGTTCGGGGGGTGATCTGGCTCACCGACTTGCCATCGGCTTACGCAGCAAACCAACAATGAGTATTGAGCTCTCTCCTGAAACCCTAAGCCCTAAACCCTCAAGCCCCAAAATCATAATAAGAGATGTTGAGGATTTCAGGGATCGAGATCTGAAATCTTTGCTCGGCATATGAAGTGAGCTAAGGATTTGGGATTTCGAGCTAGCCGCTTAGCCAGGATTCTCTTCAAACCCTAACCCTTGAACTATAAAGTCCTGTAACTTGTGCCTAGAACCCCAGCTACAACACAACACGTTATTTTCAGATTCATTAAACGCAAAATTCCCGCTGTCAAGGTCTATAAATGTTGATGCGAACATTTCTGGCTCTTGAGGCGTTGCCGCAGGGGGGCGCCATCAACACGAACATCATTCAGTCTGATGAAATATCTGGAAAAAGGAGCCGAAAGCAGTTCTGAGAGATTCAACCGTATCACAGGGCCCTTCCGGTCAGGGTACAATCGGTCTAATTCTGCCGAAGCTGGACAAGAGGTCCATCTGCTTCGCTGCGGTGGTGATGCCTGCTGAGCCGCAGAAGATCCCTGGGGCGAAGCAGGTATGGAAACATGCGCCTAGCGGTGCTTTCTGTACGACGTCAGCGTCCGTCTGCGTCTTTCAGTTGCTCTTTCGCTGTGGGCACTGGTTCTAGGAGCGCGTGCCCAGACATTTGGAGCAGATGTGTAGCCCTCTGTCGCATTCTGCTTTGCCGTTCTTCCTCCTGGGCAGCCTCCCCCTAAACCCTAAACCCTAAACCCTAAACCCTAAACCGTGGGCAGCCTCCCGGGAGGTTGTGTCCGAAAAGTATTGGCTTGGCTGGCGACGGGCAGCAACATCTTGAGCATGCGAGGACCTTCTGACTGCGCGGAAGTTCACGTCTAACCACTAAAGCCTCAAAATCCAATTCCCTATAAGCCCGCCAGACCCCTGAATCAATTCGGATACATAACTAACTACCCATGGCCTTTTAGTCAAGCGCTGCACTCAGGCCAGGGCATGCACCGGCAAAGTGGCAGACCTCGCGACGCCGGAACCGAGGAAGATGCGCCAAGGAACCGGCTTTTAATAGGGCTAGGGAGTCCCTGAGCTTTTCTTGGGGGTTTTAGCGTTTTTTTTTGTTAAGGACCTTTTCTCACCGCAGCAAGAAGTCACAACGACTAGGTCGATCCCTGTGGTCCCTGTGGGGTTTAGCGTTTAGGGTTCAGGGATGAGCTTTTGTTGGGGGTTCATATTATGGAAGTATAAGGATTTCGGGGGACACCGCAATTGGCGGTACCATATCGGTAAGGCGCTGACTATTTCGCGCCTTTGTGACACTCTATTTTGGGGGCTTTGTAATCTAACCCAAAACCCTAAACCCTATAAGCCCTAAACCGTCAAAGTTTGGGAACTTTCGGTTCAGGGTCGCTTAGGGCTCATTATGGGGTTCAGTGCTGCGCAGCTTTGGTTCTAAGTTCGATGTCAACTGGATTTATGTGGGCTTATGGGTTCAAACTTCGTGGTACGTTTTAATAGGATCTTTGTAATCGGAAAGCTCCAACTATCTGGGCCCCAGGGCATTTTCTGTCTGAATCATCCAGTACCCACAGCTTAGTTACGTAATCCTGACATGTCTTTAGTCCCTCAGTTAGGGCCTGTTTGGAATTCTCTAGGCGCCTGGATGCTCCGGACTTCTCAACCCAAATGTTGATGTAGGGGGCAGGGTGAGTAGGGCTTAGGGTTTTATCTCAGGGTGTAGGATTCCAGAATCGAAAGCTCGAGGGTTTGACGCCTTTAGGCATGGTACCCTCCTACCTCTACTGTCTACAGCAGCTCAGGGTCTATAGGGACTAGGTTTAGGCTTTGCGGCCCACTTGGGTTCGAAACAGCTGGAAAGTGTTTCGAAGAGGTTTCGAAGGTTCTGGACTTTTGGGGGCTAGCGAGGTGGGGGGGGGGGGTTCATACCGGCTGGATGTACTATTGAAGCCGTGACCCGACTCCTTAGCAAGGTCTTCGCCTTCTTGGCTCATTTCAAGACTGGCCCAAAACCTAGTTCCCTAACCCTCACCAAACCTCCAAACGCCCGACACTACTGCCCTATACTGACCGCTTGAATCCTGAACACATGGGGGTTTCCGAAAATAGGGGACCCTGCTCTAGTACCCTAAATAGTAGGACTTATATTATAAGGACCCCAAAATAGGGTACCCCTAATTTTCGAAAACTCCCACATCTGGGGCCTGAGCCCGATGACCCAAAACCGAACCCTGCAATCGCGTCTCCCATGCATCCGCGCACCTTCTGTAAATCTGTTGCACAACTGTAGACTAGCTTTGGGTTTGAGGGCACCTTTAGGGCTCGCCTTTTGGGGGTTCAGGATTTAGGGTTTAGGGTTGGGGTTTAGGCTTTAGGGGTTTAGGGTTTAGGGTTTAGGGTTGGCGTTCAAGCCCCCCAGAACTTCACACACCTCCCGTCTCAGGCCCGGACAAGTTGGTAGGGATGGTGGGGCCTCGACAGGAGCAGTCGCGCAGCTTGCTTTCTCAATGTAACCCCAAAACCTGCAGACCCTGAAACTCCACCATAGACCATGATAAGTTGAGAACCTTTAGTGCTCCTACAAGTCCTATGTAAGGGTTTATAGTAAGCCCAAGGAGGCGATTCTGATTTTGCCGATGGAACCCTGGAAGCATGAGGATTTGGAGCGGCTAGGTCTAGCATGGCGACTCGCATATTGCTTAACTGGGTTGTAGTTTTAGGGCCCTGAAAAGTTTTTATGAATAGGTACCTCTATAGAAACCATAAGGGAAATTTTGAGGTTTCCCAAATTGCCACATAGTTATTTTTTATTTGCCGCTGCACTCTGCATGTTCATCCTCTTCTCCCCTGCCTGTGCCATCCATGGGCAAGGCCGTTGGAAGCTGCGGCTGTGTGCGCCTTGGAAGGCTAAAGGGCGCAACTTCGTTTAGAGATGGCCAAGTGCGCCTTGAGGTTGGGTGCTTCAACTACGGTGGTTGGACGGAGTCGCACATGACCCACATCAAGAAAAGCATGGCATCTTAACTAGCTCACTCCCTCCAATGTCAATGTTGACGAAACATGTGCGTGATGCAGGTTTTCGTCCACTCACACACAGGCCTTCTGAAAGCTTTGTGACATCAATGTTTAGGTTCCGGATTTTTGAAGCGATGGGTCATGCAGAATTCGTCCATCAGTAGTTCTACTACCACCACCACCACCACCACCACCACGACTACGACTACGACTGCGAACACGACTACGACTACTTCGGGGACGACAACTACTTACTTCTCGTTGCACCTGCATCACCAGTCCGACAAAAGTTGGTGGGATTCTCATCGTAAAGTGTGTAGGACCTTACTGCGTTAAAGAGATGTGTGTTGGAATCTCCCTATAACGTCATGGCTTTACCTGCCGGTGTTTTGTTGTCAGCAGGGCTCCCGAAAGTTGTGCTTAAGTTACTCATAACAAGAATAGGACGACGACGACGACGACGACGACGACGACGACGACTGCGACCACGACGACTTCGACCACGACCACGACTACTACTCCCACTACTAGTACTACCACGACGACGACGACGACGACGACTACTACTACCACTACTACTACTACTACTACTACTACTACTACCACCACGACGACGACTACTACAGCTACTACTCTTGCTGCTGCTGCTGCTGCTGCTGCTGCTGCTGCTGCTGCTGCTGCTGCTGCTGCTGCTGCTGCTGCTGCTGCTGCTGCTGCTGCTACTACTTTTGCATTACTACTACTTCTTCTCCTAAACCTACTCCTACTCCTACTGCTCCTGCTGCTCCGGCTGCTCCTGCTCCTGCTATGATTGCTATTATTGCTACTGCTACTGCTAGCTACTCCACCCTTCCCTACTGACCCTACCTACTGCTACTAGTCTTGGCAAGGCCCGTTGGCTGAGAATGTCATGCCTGACTACAAGCAAGTACTGACTGGGGGGGGGGGCAGACTCATCAGCGCGCAGCAACACTGTAGGGATTTATGGGCCTTTGTAAGGGCTCTATAAGGGTCTATGAGGGTCTCGGAATTCGGGGCTCCCTTAGCTGGACTGAGCTTGAGACAGATCCTCGATCTTGCCCGCTTGTGGCGTTCCCGGATTCTGGGGCGACAGTGTCCTGACACAGAGCGATCGACTGTCAAGGCAAGGGCTTCAGACTTTTAGGGGCTCGTTGTTCAAATGTTAACGATGTAGATTCAATGAAACGTATAGATGCAAATCCCAGCCATTAGCACTAAACACTTTTGGGCTGTGGTTAAAAAATACACTGGCAAATACTAACGGTTCCTTCTTGACCTCATCTCCGGCCTCGGCACTAAACCCCTAAACCCTAAACCCTAAACCCTTAACCCTTGCAAGCTTCAGATTGGTGCAGGCAACGGTATCGGCTGCTGGGGTTCGCGCCCCAGACTCGAAGGCGTCCGAAAGGACTTGATTCAGCTCCCTAAACCCTAAACCCTAGCCCCTAAACCCCTAAACCCTAAACCCTAAACCCTAAACAGGCTTCTGGCCCTTGTCCAAGTGCCTACACTCCTTCCCTCTACTACCAGGTTTGGGGCTTTAGGGCTGCACCGTTTCGGACTTGAAACGCTCTTTGTTCAGTGCAGCGGGCCCCCTAAAGCCGGCTGCAGGGACTCCCCGAATCTGGGACAAGAGCCCGGAAGGGCTAAGGGATTCGGGTTTTTGGGTGGTTCGGATCCAGGATGGTGTAAGATAGGGGCCTTAACAATTAGAATACGGCTTTGGGGTATATTATACTATCATTACAATAAGGAACCCCCAAAATAGTACTGGCAACTATTTAGGCCCCTACAGTACGGCTTCTGTCACCGGATCTAAAATCACCTGGCACTCGTGCTTCCGACTTCATCGCCGGGAATCCCCAAAACCTTAAAACTCTGTGGACGAGCACCCCTTACGGAATCCTTGAATGAACCCTACTTTACTTATTCAAGCCCCTCTAGCTATCCGCCCATGCATCCATCCATCCATCTATCCATCCATCCATCCATCTATCTAGCTAGCTATGTCTATCTACATAACCAGCATACATACCTACCTACCTACCTAC
>CAJNDV010030036.1:5589-17751 GCA_905221635.1 Symbiodinium sp. CCMP2456 | reverse complement strand
CCCCCCAAATTTTCGGAAACTCCCATCTATGGGCGGCATCCGAGTCTCGCCGAGTGCTGTCGTCCTTCCTTGCGACCCTGGAGCCCTCAGAGCCCTGAGCGCTCCTTTCGAGGGGCGAGGGCCCTGCAGAGTCCTTACCGCAACCCGAACAAGACCCGAAGACCCCGGAGCTCTGAACCCCAAACCAGCGCATGAACATAGAAGCCTAAAATAGTTACCAAGAAATTTTCATTAGGTTCCTGATTATATATTGATACCATAAAGGAGCCCCACAGCCCCATCCTATCTTAAGTTACTAAGGGGGTCTATCTCATTTCCTGGGAGTGTCCAGGCGAAATCCGCGCCGGCCAGCCTGGAGGAGCCCCCGGCGACTCTAGGCCCCCCCCCCCCCCCCCCCCNNCTTAAACCCCTAAGCCCTCAACCCTAAACTGCGACATAAACGCTCAACCCTAAACCCCTATAGTGCCAGAATCCCAGGGGCTTTTTTCTTTCTGGGGGCTTTCTTTAAAGGGGGGGGGGGTCTGCACTCCGAGCGGGGGGGGGGGGGTGCGAGAAGGAGTTTCTGCAAGAGTCTTGCGGGGAAGTTCTGCGGAGCAGGCTTCTCCCGGGCCCTCTTCCTGAATGAAGGCATAGCACAGGCGCCAGGATACTTCTTACCCATGATAGCTCTCTCCTCCTGGTCCGTGTGCTAGCTGCGTAACTCTAGTGCCGTATAGGGTTTTTGGTTTAGGGTTGGGGGTTCCTGAGTTCCATACGTCTTGAGTCGCAGAGCCTTCGACTTCTAGAAACGTTCAACAACACCCTTAGACGCCGTTGACTCTGTCGAAACCTTTATAGAAGCCCCTTACGTTACCCCTTATGGTGCACTCTAAGCTACTCTTGTGGCGATCCCTTTGCAGGAGTCTGGCAAGGATCTGGCACTAGGCCTGTGGGAGAGCAGGGCAAAGGCAGTTCCAGTGCCGGAACGCTCCAGGTACCTACTATATAGGGCCCTAGGACCTCTAGTACGCTATATAATAGGTATCTGAGGGGTTAGGGTTAGGTCGAAGATGTCTCAAACCCACTCTGTGCTCCTGTCATTCTCCACTTGCTCCCATCGCCACAAGCAGGTTGGGACGAGGCGCTCCTGTCGCCAGGCTGGATTCTGGAGGGAGGATGGGAGGTTGAGGGGATGCCGGAGAGCCGATGCTTTCCTGATCGCTGCAGTAACAAAAGGCGCCTTGACACTCAGAAAATAAAAGGGTGTTCGAGTATATTTTTACTCCGTCCCCCCTATAGTAAAGAGTCCACAAAGTACTGTAGCCCTTTAGAGCATCCTTACAGGAACCCTTCGCCCTTCGCCGGCGTGAAGCCGAGCTCACGCTTCGCGGTGCAGGCGCCGAGCCGAAGACATCAGCTGCCGCAGAGGCTCGTCTTCCTTGTCGGCGGGTTGGGGTTCAGGGCTTTGGGGTTTAGGGTATAGGGTTTGGGGTTATGTAGTATTTAGGGTTGAGGATGGGAGTCTAGGGTTAGGAGTTGAAGGTTTGAGAGAGCGAGCGAAATGCCCAGAAGTGTGGCTTTGGGGGGCGGGACTTTAACGCCATAGCTCGCCTACCCCCTTACCCAACAAATAAGCATGCGCCGAGAGGGGAGCGGTGATCTGAATGAGCCGTTCAGCAACTGACTTGTTTCGGGCCTTTTCCTGCAGTTTTCTTTGCAGCTTTTGAAGACCCCTTGCGAAGACCACTTGCGTAGGCCTTGAACGAGCTTTGGGGCTCATGCAGGAGTGTCTCAAGGTTTAGGGGCTTGGCTACGGTTTCGGGATTTAGGGTCTCTCTGGGTTTTTCATGGACCCGGATGTAGGTATTAGGGTTGAGGGTTTGCGAGGGGGGCCAGCTTAGTTTCTAGAATCGCCAGGTTCTGCACATTCACGAACGGGGTTTCGTGGCTCTAAACCCTCAGCTCCAAATCGAAAGCCTCAAACGCGAAACTCTGTCAGGGTTCAGGTTTCAAGCGTTTTGGGCTTCAAGTGCTTCAACCCCAAGCCTACCATACCTGGGAGGTGTCAAGGGTGCTGGCGCAGAGCTCTGAGTGCCAGCGCTGGAATGCCGCCTACGCCCGGCTCCCGCATTGGGTTTCTCAGAAGTGGAGAGCAGTTCTGTGGGATGGCACAGCACAGTGTGCCATGAGAGTGAGATCTTTGCTGCCACTACTGCTGCTACCACTCCTACTACTACTACTACTACTACTACTACTACTGCTACTACAACGACGACAGCTTCTATTGCTATTATTATTACTACTACTACTACTACTACTACTACTACTACTTCTACTACTACTACCACTACGACGACGACGACGACTACTACTACTATCTGCTGGCTGCTATTCGCCTACTCTTTTCTCCTTCTCCCACTCTTACTACTGCTGCTCCTTTCTCCTACTGCTAGTGCTGATGCTACCACTACAGCACTCCAGTATTTACGGCCCCGAGGCGCTCTACCGGTTGGGTGTAGACCTGGGCGGCATCTTCAAGGCCGGGTCGCTCTTGTGCTTTAGGGCTTAGGGGTTGGGGTTCGGCTTAGAGTTGAGGGTTTTGAGTGGGAACCCTAAGCCTAAGCAGTACTACCTCTAAGATAGTACCCGTAAACACTAACCGAGCGGAACCAAACGGAAGAACACCACTACAAGGCTAGCATCCCTGAGCCCTAAACTCTACACCCTAACCCCCCCTAAACCCTAAACCCTAAACCCCAAGCCCTAAACCAACAACAAGCTTAAACCCCAAGGAATGCTACTGATACCATCATATCTGCATCCCAGCTCTGGCTCCCTCGCCCTCGCCGCCTTTGTAGGAGTCCTTCGAAGCCTGCGTCGCGCGTTGGCGCAAGAAGAAGGAGCAGGGCAAGGCGCGGTTTAGGGTTTAGGGTTTGGGGTTTGGGGTTTAGGGTTTAGGGTTTAGGGTTTAGGGTTTAGGGTTTAGGGTTTAGGATTTAGGGTTTAGGGTTTAGGGTTTAGGCGCTCTCCCGGAATCTTTGAGCCAGGGTTTGGAGATGGGTGTTGGGGGTATGGCGCCTAGAGCGTTGAGGGTTTTAGTATGGGGTTCGGGCTTTGAGATGCTTTCGGGTCTGGGGCTGAGGGTTCAGGGCCGTAGGTTCTTTGCAGAGGGGGTTGTGGATCATGCATGGTTTGTAGCTCAGAACATTCAGAACATTGCATAGCAGACACATCTGCTGCTGTCCCCTAGGCCCTAAAACTCACATATTTCTCACAACATACCATCATATTGAGTTCTGTTGAATGAGGTTGTATCGCACTATATACTATATCCTATTATCTTATGTTGTATTGCGGTGTATTGCAATGTGTTGTGTTGTGTTGTGTTGTTAAACTATGTCATATCATACAATCTTGTGTTTTGTTTTGATTCTGATGTGATATTTTACCATACTGTATGAGGTTATATATCATGTTGCATAGTGATACTAGATTTCTTGCATGTTGTAGCTACAGTTATGTGTATGTTTATGTCATGTATTATATTTAGAACTGTATTCATATTTGTTTTTAGTTTGGCTATACATATAAGTGCGTAATGTATGCCAGTCTATTATGCTGTATCAGTTGTATTTCACATTACATTACGATCTGTTGTATTATTGTACTTTTGTTGTTGTTTTCTGTTCTATTCTGTTGTTGTATTTATTCTACTCACTTCAACTCTACAATATAATTATGTTATACTATGGTATATGCTATGCGGCTACGTTCGATTCCATTGCATATCATATCTGATCATATCGTATCATACCACATTATATTGCACTGTATCATATTATATTCTACTGGGGTAGATGTTTTCGCTATGTTATATGACCTTGTACAATTTTTTAATACCGTTTTTCAGGATCTATTTTGCATTCTATTAGTATACTACAGTGTACTACATAGTTTTAGGTGCGTAGTTACCGTTATAGGAGCCTTATAGAAGGTCTACATACCTTAAAGAAGCCTTAGAGAAGCCCTATATACCCTAAACTCCCCACCTGTAGTTTCCTTAACCATAGACCGGGCACGGCAACTCCATGCAGCTGCACGGCGATTGACACCCGCTGCAGGTTCTACTTGCCCAGGACGTGCTCCAGCGATCTCAGAAAACGCTGCGAAGTTTCACAGGTTGAGAAGGAGTCCCCTCTCCGTTTTCGATAGACTCGTCTATAGGGTTTTCGAGCAGGTCAGTCTGGCATACGGCCCTCGCCGCATGTTTCACACCAGTCAAAAAGACTTAGTTTTCCCAGCAGGGGGCTCCAACCGATGCTTTCTGGAGGAGCCGGACATCGCAACAAGTAGCTGCATGAACGCCTCCTGCTGCCTGCATGTCACGGAGAATGCGAACCCCTCCTCACCCCAGTGCATGCCCCGTCACATTGAGTGAAGAGCGCTCCTGGCGAAAGGTTGCCCAGCTCGTGTGTGTGTGTGTGTGTGTGTGTGTTGTCGGGCTTTGCAGTTCAGGAAACCCAGAGACCCTAAGCAAAAGTTTTTGTAAGATTCTCACGGTCTTCGGGATTAAGGTGATGCCTCCGCAGAGACCAGCGGCACTGGCAGACTCGTTGCCAAGATCGGTGTGAGACTAGAACTGACTAGAAGTGGTTTCGGAAGCGTCATAGCTTCTTTAGGCGTCTAGGCCTTCCGAATCCGCCACGCATATGTTATGATACCTCTGGGCACCCGATGCTCCATACTGTTCTCAGAAGTTTCGGAATCAAGACCGTTTTGGAGGGGCTCACCCTTTCCAGAATGCGTTTTCGGGATTTAGCTTTGAGGGTCAAAGCTGAGGTTTTGCGAAGCCATGGCAAAATCATCTTTGCAAGTAAGTTTGTGCTCCTGACATCACCGAAATCGCATTTTTACAACAAGACCAAGGCCGGCACCATGTAAAACACCAAAATGAATGTTTTTTGGCTTTTCATAGTGGCTCCACCTACTGCAAAGTTATTGCTGGTACTGCCAATATGCATCGCACAACGCCACCAGAAGTTTTGAGTGTCATTGACAAAAAACGGGGTCAGCAGATGTGGTCGGTTCCGTTGGGCGGATGTGGTTGGAATGGACGAGGTCATGGTTGGTTGTAGATGAGCTTGTTTTTGGATACGGTCGAAGGAGACCTTATCATGGTTGGGTTATGGACAGTTCCGTCAACACACGTGGCTTGGCCATCCCGGTTAGCTTAGCAAAGCTTCACAGAAGCATCATCATGGGCTCCTGGGAGCTAGCTGGGACATCGAAGCTCGCCGGCGCGTAACCGCGGAGGCCGACCGCGTGATCGGGTCGGTGGAGCCCAAAGCCGCGTCCCAGGCAGAGGACATCCGCCAATCCGCCGAGCGCCTGGTTCAGCACGTGGACGGGCCCCTAAACCCTAAACCCTAAACCCTAAACCCTAAACCCTAAACCCACGGGTTTAGGGTTTAGGGTTTAGGGTTTAGGCGTGAAGGACCTCGCGAAGGAGGAGGCGAGCGAAGTGAAGGCCGAGCTGTCCCGCGTCCTCGGCGCCCTCGACAACTGCTCAAAGCATCCTATTGCTCATGACTCCACTCGATTCAGAACAGTTGGTGGGACGATTAGCGGGATCAGCGTAGACATGGAGGTTCGTCACGAGTCCGACCGCAAAAACTCAGTCGAGAACCTTGCGTTCCGAGAGTTTATGTTGTGTCACGTTGGCAGAGTGCTCGAAGATCCCGATCTATGGCGCTTCGTTCCATGCTCTCTGTCATTGGTCAGCAACGACCGTGCTTGGCAGTTTCGGTGTTCGCTATGCGCACAAGGACTTTGCGTCCTGTGCCAGTGCATACACAAGCTAGTGTCGGGATCAGGCTATCGAAGCGTGTCACAGCTTGTCATGGCACTCGGCACAAATTGGGACGGTGTCTGTTAGCATTTCCGCGTCGGGCTCCTGGACGAAATCAGTTTGCCGCTTTCTCCTCCGCCATCCAAGCGCTGATGGGAACATGGACTGTATCATGCCCGAATGATCTTGCAGAAGCACTTGACCTTTTCTATCGATGTCACTGCAATTGATAGTGGAGAGCAGGGCGGGACAGAGCTACGGAGCCCGGAAATTTTTCAATGCTGTAGTATGACACGTATACACTGCAGACAACGGCAACACAAGCACACACGCACAAAGTTGTGCAATATTTACAAGGGTTTCGGCTTCCTTTCGCAACAGAACAGGACCCACATGAACAGCTGCATGGCCAAAAGCTCCTAGCGGGGCGACCATATATATATATATATATCTCTCTCTCTCTCTCTCTGTGTGCGTATTCTCCTATATATGATGTTACCGTCCAGTTCGTGCTGCGGGCAATGGAATCACTCAGCGTTGTGGTGGATGTCAATACTGAAGTGGGTTTTGCAAAAGTTCTGCCGTCTCCCGAGCGACTATTTGCCAGCTCGCGAAACCCGAGGTCGCCGCCTCACATCTTCCAATTTATGCCAGCACGCCCGGGCCATTTTGTGTCTTTCTGTCCTGTGAAACTAATGAGCGTGGTCATCAGCTATAGCTACAAGATATCCAACGGAGTTTCTGTGGTAATTTGACTTCAGAAAGTGGCGAGGAGTCCGGCAAGGAATGGAGCATTGTTCGTGTCGACTTCACTCATTTACTAGGGGCAAGGAATCCTATGCGCCAGCAGTTGGCCTTGTCGTGCCCGGTTGAAGAACGGTTGAAGAACGGAACAATGGCTGCTGCAGCTTGATTCCCAACCTAGGGGCAACTCGCAGTAAGTTACACGCTGCAGCCGCCGCGGCAGTCAAAGGATTTTGCGCCGCCCCCTCCCGCCTTCTGTGCGGGCGTGAGGTGGCGGCTTTGGGGTGTCGCACGGTTCTTGCAAAGGGGTTCGGTGGCATTGAAGATGTTGGGACTGTTGGGACATCGGGTCACGGCGGAGTTCCTGCACTGCTAGGTTCTCATGTCTCTCAAGTGCTGTACTTTGCTGCACTTCTGGGGTTTGGTTCGGTTGGTTTTGGAGAGAGTGGTATGGAAGCAAAGTTGGTCTGTTGCCAGCAGGATATCGCAAGACAAAATCCAGAATGACATCCCAACCCGGTCCCCACCCGAAGTTCTGTCCCAAACCCGAATCCCAACCGACGCCCAAAAACAGGCGAAAACCTAAACCGCTGAAGCTTAATCAAGCCGTCGGATCGAATGGAGGACGAGTATGTTTTGTGATAGTTTGTGTATATAATTAGACCATGATGGAACATGATGTAGCACCAAAGTCTTATTCTAATTATTGAAGGCCCTATTGAGACCAGGGCTCAAAGCTCTTCACGAACCTTCAAAGCAACCCCATTCTGTGAGGCCGAACATGGCGGATGCCGCGCTCATGTCTGCAGAGTCCATCATGGCGGACGCCAAGGCACTCCGTCTTTGGGGCTTTGTAGGCTTTGATGGGGTCTGACAGGTGTTGAAAGGTTTTACGGGAGGCTTTAAATAATGCAGGGAAGAGCTGTTGGAGTTTATGGGGGTTTCATAGCGTTTTTAATCATGGCTTGGGTGGGATGGTTTCAGGGTTTCGAGGTGTAAGGTTTGTGGAGGGCTAGCTTCAGCTCACCAGTTCCCCTGTGCCCTGAACCTGAACCCGAACTTCTGCACTGTACACTCTAACCGTCAACCCTCAACCCGAAACCCTAAACCCTAAACCCTAGACCCTAAACCCTAAACCCTCAACCCTAAGCCCTCAACCCTAAACTCTAAACCCTCAGCCCTAAACCTTCCACTTGAACCTGGTACCAAGTCCTTGGACACGCTTGTGACGTGCAGGCGATGTTCCCCGAGACTCCGACCACGCCTGCACCCCAGAGGGAGCTTGACATGCAGTGAAACCCTGAAGCTGTAAGATAGGGCCTTCATTATTACCCATACTATTCAAGGGGGTTCCTTATTATAATTATAGCATGACAGAGCTTGAAACTCTGAAGCTGTAATATAGGGGCCTTAACAATTACCCATACTATTTTGGGGGGGTTCCTCATTATAGTTATGGCATAACGGGCCCTCAACCCCTATTCTAATAATTAAGGCCCCCATATTGACCCAAAATCCTATAGCCTGGCCTAACCCTATAAACTCGAAGTCCTCAAGCAGGACAAAACCGAACGCCGAAGAACTGAAATGCTAGATTCAAGCCTCGAACCCTAAACCCTAAACCCTGAAGCCTAGGCCTAGGTCCTAAGCGCTGAACCTTTGAAACCCGGAGGCCTGACCCTAAAGCCCTGAAGCTGTGAAAGTCCGGGCTCTAATCAGCTCTGCAAGTCTAAACAACACAGAGCTTTCGAGGGTTTTTTTGTGAAAGCATGGGACCTTTATATGTTTAGGGGCCGAGGGTTTGGGGTTTAGCGGCTTCTCATGGTGGCTGTTTATTGGGATTTTAGGGTTCGGGGCTTGGGGATTTAGGATTGGTGGTTCAGGCGTTGAAGTGTTAGGCTTGATCACCGTCAAACCCCAAAGTCTAGGACATTTTCAGGTGGGTGTAGGAGCTTTTCTAGAAGGTCTATATACCTTATGGAAGCCTTATAGAAGCCCTATATACCCTAAACTCCCCACCTGTAGTTTCCTTTAACAAAGTCTGTCAGGAGACAGGCGCCACCTCCGCTCATGGCCTCAGGTCCGATTTCCTCATCGGCTACGATGCGCCGAAAGCGCAGATGTTCCGGGCCTACGTTTCACTTCTCTTCGCCGAGGGTCGACGCGGAAGTGCAGACTTCAACGGTTTTCTTGAATCTCCTTGGCCGCCGAGGGTGAGCTATCAGCAGCGCATGCTCTACAAGAGCAAGGCCCTAGGGCGCCGGATCTGTTTGGGAAGCCCGGGGGAAGGGGGAGGGAGTATGGACAAGGGTCGAGCAAGGCTTCCCGAAGCCCTAAACCCTGAAAGCTCGAAACCCTAAACCCTAAAGTCTAAACCCTGTTGTCTGAGGGTGCCATGTAACAGCCTTCCGCAATGCGGATTCCGACTGGAAGATGCTCTGACAGGAGGAAAAAGGTGTTCAAAAAAAAAAACCCTAAACCCTAAACGCTGTAGCTGGAGTCGTAGCCCAATACGAGACCGTGTCCTTTTTCAGGGCCTAGGGCCGGGGTCGAGGACTGAAAACAGAGCTTTTGATCAACAGGTGTCATACTCTCTAACTACCCTTGAACCCTAAACCCTAAACCCTAAACCCTAAACCCTACCTTGACCCTAAACCCGCGATCTTTTTGTCGACAGGCCTCCGAGGCTTTGGCGTTGGCAAAGGCTCGTTGGGAGGGTCCGAGTCGGGAGCATTCCCCGAAAGCTCAGACGTTTCTACCTGCCATGATCATTAACAACATTACAACAACAGCAACAACAACTACAATTACTACAACTACGACGACTAACATGAGTAATGACTATTTATAGCGGCCTTCCTTTATTTGTCTTCGAAGTGTTTCGATCATACTACCGAGCCCTCTGCGTGATCCCTTCGAGGATGCTTTGGTCTCCTTCCGCCGTGCGGGAGAGTCGGCGAAGAAGGCACAGCTTTCGGAGCGCCTTAGAAGCCGGAGAAGCTGCTCCAAGGGGAGTAGGGCTCTCTGTTTAGGGTTTAGGGTTTAGGGTTTAGGGGAGTAGGGGAGTAGGGTTCTCTGTTTAGGGTTTAGGGCTTCATGGGGTTTTGGTAGTTTTGGGGCCTTGGGTTTGGGGCTTCGGGTCTTAGCCGGGTGCCGAGGTCGACGAGTCAGAGCGAAGAGCGAAGGCTTACTTCCCCCCAGAGACTCCAATATCCCTTAATTAAGGAATATACCTTAAATCATATTAAGGATCCTACTATAATTTAAGGTATATTCCAAGGAATATACCTTAAATCATATTAAGGATCCTACTATAATTTAAGGTATATTCCTTAATTAAGGGACATTGGAGTCTCTGGGCACACGCCCCCTTCTTGTGCCAGGTGTCTGCGCTGAAGGTTGTGCCTGCCTGAGTCCAGTGTATAAGCGATAAACCAAACGACTCGCTGCCAGATTGGGGCGACCATCTCAGTACCTACCGGTGCTGTGTATTTTCGGCTGCGAGGGTTCCGCGTAAGTGACCCTAAGCCCTAAACCCTAAACTGCGGCAAATGCAGCTCTTGTGTTCTGGTAAGGGCCTTTGCACGAGTGTCGGGAGAGGCTAGAACCCTAAACCCGAAACAAAAACTTTAAACCCTTCACTGAACGGAGGTAAATACAAATAAAATCAAAGGTAGTAGTAATGAAATAACAAAAACAGTCGCAGACATAATAACCATGATAAGCATAGAAAGCGGTACCAACAAAATCAACAAAAATGGTAGCAATATGCAAATCTGCTTGACCCAAAGGTCGTGGAGGCCAGTATGGCCATGGAGCGAAGTTTCGACGCCATGATGGCCGCAGCTCAGCGGCATTCCCCTCCAGCCCTAAGCGTTTCGAAAGCTCTCAGGCGCAATATTACCCTCTAAGTCCCTACATCTTTTGTTGATACTGGCACTATAAAGTTTACCCCAAAGCCCTATTCCAATGATGAAGGTCCCGAAATCGGGGGTTGAGGATCTTGGGAGTTTCCAGGGCCTAGGCTATTCGTATCAGTGGCCAGTGCTGATATATAGGGTTGCTCTAACATTCGGATTGCTATGAGGGCACCATACTGGAGACTACTGTAAAATGAGGGGTTCAGGGTTTACTAGTCGAATATTCGGGTTACAGCAATGCTTTGTATTTTGGGGCCCTAAACCCTAAACCCTAAACCGTACACGTTTAATGCATGGCCCAACAAAGCTGCCCCAGGCTAGCGACGAGCTGGCGATGATCAAGAGGACGGGGAACAAGCAAGCCGAGGCCGTTGTCGGGTCGGGCACTGTATTGTCACACTGCTTCGTATTTCCATTACTGTTACGGATACTGTTATGAGGAATCAGTACAGTCGCTATTACCCAGAAGTATTGCTACTACGATTGCCACTCCTACTATCTGATAGTATTTCCACAGCTACAGCAGAATACTCGAATGGATCAGTCAAACAAGGATCTTGTTGTTTTCGCACTTATGTGCTCCTCGTGGAAACGCTAGCATCCGATATTATTCATTTTTCCCTGACAATCACTATTTACAAGATTGTGCGTCTGGCCAACAGCTCCACGTCTTAATACTATCGCCCACATCATTGTCATAACCACACATACTATTATGGCTACTACCATTATGATGACTGTTGCCATGCCTGTGGCTATTCCTATTATTGCAACTCTCGCGAACATCTATGATTACCATTACTATTACCAGTATCACTAGTATTACTATTGGTATCATTACTATCGCACTTACTTTACTATTGCAGTTGCTAATTCCATAGCTAGTTTTGTTGCTAGTACCAGTACATAGGACGAGTATTAGTGCTACTGGTATTACAAAATAAGCATTACAAATAGTACCGGCCCCACCACCACGACGACGACGACGACGACGACGACGACTACTACTACTACTACTACGACGACTGCTACGACTACCACTTTTAATACTTGCTTCTTCTTCATGCGCAGCGAACGAGTCCGCTAAGCGTCCCAGCTACGGCGGCATGAACCGGCGCCGACGGCGCATTCTGTTCAGAGCCAGAAATCATTGCCCCGACACTAATGTCAGCAGGCACCTCAACCAAATCATTGTGATCGTGGTCAAAAGGATCTGGCTTTTAGCAGATCAGTAGGAACCTGAAAGGCCCCGAAAAGAGTTTGTTCAATTCTATCCCGAGGAAAGCAGAAACTTATGGTTCATCAGCAAGCGAAGCTGAGTTGTACATCAGCATCACCTCTGAGCAGAAACATTCCCCATTGGTGTCAGCTGAGCCTGCAACGGGCCAGTACGAGCACATAACCATCATGCTCGACCTTTTTGGGAACATGAGTGCAGCGCCTGGCTGGTTTGCCATCATCGGTTCCCCAACACGAGCCCCCAGGCAGAGCCACTACGACTACCACTACCACGACGACTACTACTACAGCAACAACAACTACGACTACCACTACCACTACCACTACCACTACTACTACTACTACTACTACTACTACTGCTACTACTACTACTACTACTACAACCACTACTACCACTACTACTACTACTACTACTACTACTACTACTACTGC
>CAJNDV010030025.1:26223-36223 GCA_905221635.1 Symbiodinium sp. CCMP2456 | reverse complement strand
GCGGCTTCATGAAGAAAGATTCTACAGCGGTCCCGTTACGGAAAATAGACCGGGGCCCTTTCCTTAATCCTTTCGTACGACCATGAAAAAACACTTTCACCGGTCTGTTTACTCTATTAGGGGACCTGCTGTTATCCTTAAGCCCTAAACCCTGAACCCAAATCCCTAAACCCAACACCATAACAGCCCAAACCCTAAACCCTAAACCCAAAACCCGAATCCCTAAACTAGAGTCCCCTTAAAGGAGCCCTAAACCCTGAACCCTGAATCCTTAAAACCTCAAACCCAAAGGCTGAACACGAAGCCTCCCAGACGAAAGAGAGGTGTCCGCGACCTGGGCATCTCGGATCGTTCGAAACGTTCTGGACGAACAAGCCCTAAACCCTAAACCCTAATGGTCTTATGAGGGTTCTTTTAGGGGTCATGGACACTTTGTATAAGCATGTCACGGGTTTCGGAGGGTTGGGCATGTAGTCTGCATGTGGGATGTTCCCTGAACCTTAAACCCTAAACTTAGGCCAACCCCCCTCCTCAAGAAAAAGGTACGCTGAACTTAACCTGACAAGCCGGTCAGCAACGCCAGTGTCAGTACCGACACCCTAAACCCTAAACCCTAAACCCTAAACGATTTAGAAGGTTCGGGCAAATTTGTTCAGGTTCGTGAGGCTCATGGTTTGGGAAAAAGGCCTCTGCCCGACAACCTTTTTGCCGGTGGCCCCTTCGCCACCCCAGTTGACAGCAGCCACTTGCAGAAAGCATCAAGGTGATGATCAACATCAACATGGGTAGTTCTCTAAATTAGGGTCCCTTTTGGGGTCCGTTTTAGAAGGGTGCCGTACTAAAGTGGGGACCCAAAAAGGGACCCTAGTTTAGAGAACTACCCACATGGTCATCTATGGCAACTGACATAATCATAATCACCATCAAACAGCTTCATTAATTCTTAGTGTCATCACAACGGTTGCCACCCTCGCGACCATAGCAAAACGCAATCTGTATCGTCCACATATCACTCGGATGCTGATGATGATGATGATGATGATGATGATGACGAAGACGATGATGATGACGATGACGACGATGATCATGATGCTGGTGACGGCAATGATGATGACGACGATGACGATTATCATGACGATCATGACCATGATGGGGATCATCATCATGATGATGACGATAATGGTGATATTCATGTTGATGTTGATGAGGATGATGTTGCTGATCTTGATGATGGTGGTTGTGGTGATGGTGATCATCATCATCGCCGTCATCCCCATCATCATCATCATCATCATCATCATCATCATCACCCTCGTCATCATTATAATCATCATCACCATGGATAAACCTGATCGTCATAAACACGATCTACATCATCATGAATGTTACCACCAGCGCCGGCATAACCATGATCATTATCATCACATCATCATCATGGCGACATGGTCAGCATTGTGGTCATCACCGCATCAAAGCATTAATGTCATCACTATGTGGCGTTGGAGCGTAAGGTTCTTGAACTTTGGGTATTCCCGGATTGTGGACATAGAAGCAAGGGTATCTAGACTGGGGAAGCTTTGTAGGTAGTTCTCTATATTAGGGTCCCTTTTTAGGTCCCAAATATAGTACGGCACCCCTATAGACAGGACCCCAAAAGGGAGCCTATTTTGGAGAACTACCCTTATAGGGTTTTGGGTTCGGGCTCAACCTGCAGAAGCTCGGCACAGCTTCAGTCAGAAATACGATCAACAGAGGATTCGCCTGTTTTGCGCGCTTCGACGCCGGTTCAGAAGAGGGATCTCGCTCCAGTCGTGCAATTATCTTGTATCTTTCGTGGGGGGTAGCTTGATGCGGGGGGTTTACAACTTGGGGGAGCCCTGAAAAGGGAACCCTTAAAGGCATCAAAGGAACCCCTAACCCCTCATGTAGGGGCCTCAATAAAGCAGAATAGGGTTTGGGGGTATACTATACTGTAATTATAATAAGGAACCCCCCAAAAGTATTTTGGGAAACTGTTGAGGCCCCTAAACCCTAAACCCTAAGCCCTCAGCCCTCAGCCCTCAGTCAAGCTGCAGGTCACCAGACGCCGCCCACTAAAGTCGAAGATCGCGGCACTGCGGTCGTCGCATGCCGTGGCCAGGCGCTGCTTGCTGACCTCGTGAGTTCCCCAGAGAACCCAATGCCCCCTTAATTAAGGAATACGGTTTAGGGTTTAGGGTTTAGGGGAATTAAGGAATATGCCTTGAATCCCCTATAATTTAAGGTATATTCCTTAATTAAGGGCTATGGATCCAGATAATGTAGGGGCCTTAATAATTGGAATAGGGTTCCTTTTAAGGGGATCCTTAATTAGAGGGCTCGCCTTAACAAGTAGAATAGGGTTTTGGGTTATATTACACTATAATCATCATAAGGAACCCCCAAAATAGTATAGGTACTTATTTAAGCTTCCATAGTATCTAAACAGCCACCCACAAAGGATATAGAGGCCTTGAAAATATGACAATGCTTGCAAAGGGTTGCAAAGAGATACTGGTACTGCTTACTCGAACCTCAGAACTATCAAGTACTGCCCTGGTAGCAGCTCAGCAGATAGAAAAAGCGAAGCTCCCCCTTTTCCTGGGCGATGTGGCGCCTCATCTGCCGCGGCCTCTGTACACTGTACAAAGCGGTGCCTCAGACATGCCGCTTATCGAGAAACGAGGAAGGGCCGCTACATTGACCCTGCGGCGGCGCCTCACGCTAAAACCCAAACCGTAAACCCCAAAACCCTAAAAACCTAAACCTTAAACCCTGAATCCCTAAAGCCCTACACCCCTTAAACCTTCAACCTTACACCCTGAATCCCTAAAACACTAAACCCCAAAACCCTTTTCCAAAGACCCTAAGAGCTCTCGCTTTCGAGGCCCAGGGAAAAGCTGAAGAGCTCTCGTCCGAGCATCGCTGCCTTGAGCTGGCGATCCTTTGAGGTTCCGCTTCGCTTAGGGCTTTGAGGTCTCAGAGTTTAGGGCTTCAGGGTTTAGGGGTTGCAAGCTTGCTTTCAGGCTTGGCAGCTGCAGACGCTTACGTGCCCTGCGCAGCTTCGTATGATCAGAGGCGACCACTGGGGTAGTGTAGCCAAAAGACCGCTTCGCTTAAGCCATAGCTGGTGTCCGAGCTACTGCCCCTCTTCGGTGCCGTCATCGACAGCTAGAGCACCCGAGAGCTGTTACCACTTACATGGTAGCGTTTGAGCCTGTCTTCTGAATCGTGATTCGGGAGCAGAAGTGGTTCGATCCAGGGAAACGGAAGCTCCAGACTGGTCAGCCCGACTGGAGATGGCAAGTGGAACAGGGTCCGTGGGAAGGACCAAGGACGGGGTGCCGATCTGGGATGGGGATCCTACAACGAGTTCGCGGAGGCGGTTCGCCTCTACGAGCAGGGCACAGCATACCACAAGCGGCCTCAGGTGGGACCGCGGGTGGCAGCCGAGTTGACAGGAGCGGCCCGGCGCTTCATCTCGGGGCAGCCGGCGGACTGGCTGTCATACCAAGGAGGCACCGAGGCTCTCCTGGAGCATCTACGGAAGGGGCTGGGCAAGCCCCGAGTGGCGGAGGTGACCGAGCACTTGAGCAAGTTCTTCAAGTACTGCAAGCGCAAACCGGGCGAGATCATCAACGAGTATGTGGCCCGGCGCGCGGAGGTGTACTTGAGGGCCCAACAGGCACTGGCCCGACTACCTCAAGCAGCGGCGAGCTCCGGGCCTTCGGTGCGAAGTGGATCGACGACACCTACGTGGCATGGGACGTCGACTACATGGAGCGGGAGGACCTCCATGGACACCGTGGCCGAGGAGGACAACAACGAGGAGGACCGCGACGATCCCACGGGGGATGCAGCGAGCAACCGAGACTCGTGGACGTGGTACCATGGTGGTACTCAGGATGGAGCTCGACCTGGAGTAGCCAGTGGGGCTCGGAAGCCGGAGGGAGCTGGGGAGGATCCAGCCACAGAGCAGCCGCCGCCGTGCTGCCGGAGATCCTTCCGGACTTTGTCCAGGGATGGCTACTTCTACAAGATGCAGGCTTGGATGCCAATGAACGGGGGCTGGTTCTCACCACGGCAGGGGAGGACTTCCGAGCCAGGAAGAAGCCGAAGTTGCGGAGAACCTCAACGATGAGGGCTTCGCAATGTGGAGTGAGGCCCAGAACGAGATCGCCGAGGCCCTCGCCGCCATCGGCGGAGCTAAGAAGACCTTGAAGGAGGCCCGGGCCAAACAACATGCTGTGAAGATGTCGCGGCAGTATTTCCGCGTCGGAGGCAAGAGCACAGGAAAAGGAGCAGCCCCGCGCCGCCACACAGATGATTCTCAGCTCATCTGCCTGGGGTGTGGGAAAAAGGGACACAGAGTGGCCAATTGTCCCAATATACAGGCGGCGAACCTCGCAGAGAATGAGACTGCCTCGTTCATCTGCTTCTCGGAGCACCTGGAGGCGCCAGAGACGGAGGCCATGGAGACACCTGGTGATGAACCGGAGGTCCCTACAGCCGACCGCGTGGAGACCGAGACAGCGTCCTATCTACGCGAGAAGCAGCCTGGCCAGGTGGATGGCGGGGCTTACGCGACCGGCATCACCACTCAAGAGGCGGTGCGACAAGGGAAAGCAGTGATGGACTGCGGAGCCACCCGCAGCATCGGATCCGTCAAGGCCTAGCTGATGGCAGTGAATGTTGCAGCCTATGGGGACCCTCGGGTCCTCGATGTTGACAAAGACGACAGACCTGTGTTTGGGTTCGGCAATTCCTTGACGGATCGCTGCACTTCCACACGCCCTTGACAAAGGAGATGGACCCATTCTCCTCAGCATAAGAAGCGATGACCATGCTGGGCGCGCTGGTGGACTTCAAGGCAAACTTGGCCGTCTTCCGCCACCCAGATGCAACGAAGCTTGTGCCCCTCGATGGAAAACTGGTCTGGAGGCCCCTTCTGCAGATCCTCGCCGGTTATTAGCTGGAACAACATGTTGCCTCTCCATCGTGACGTGAACAATGACAACAGATTTCAAAATCACATGATAGGGCTAGGAAGATATGAACATGGGGAGCTGTGGCTCCAAAGCCCCGAGAGTGGAGACCACGGCGCGGAGCTACGACGGCAGCTTCCCACCGGTGAGTGGATCCGAGGCCGGCTGTGGGACGCTAAAGGGAAAGTCGTGAAGTTCTCTCCTATGCAGTGGCATCAGACACAGAAGTGGACGGGAGAGAGAATCGTCGTGACGGCGTGTGTGTCTCGGGCTCCCACCACTTGAGTGAGGCGGAGAGAACGAGAGCGAGGGAATGTGGTTTTGTGTTACCCCCGGCGGAACCCATCTGTCGCAAGGCCCCGGAGGAAGCGTTGTCCGCGGAATCGCAACAGAAAGCTGAAGAGGAGCGCATCATGAAGCAGTTATACTTGTTGCACTCGGCGACAGGACACGGGAGCGTGAAAACCATGATCGATGCATTGAAGCGCCGAGGAGCTTCCAAACAAGTGTTGGAGGTGGCGTCACGGTTTGTGTGTTCGGCGTGTCAAGAAAGGAAGAGACCCCCTCCCCGGAGACTGGCTTCCCTTGAGGTGCTCCCACCCCGGTGGCAAACCATCTCGGCCGATGTGGGGCACTGGACCCACCCCAAGAGTGGAGAGGTGGTGCAGTTCATGTTGGTGATCGATGAGGGGTCCAGATTTAGGATTGCTAAAGTCCTGAGTAGGGGAGTTCGACAGCAACCCAATGCCGCCACGTGTCTCTCATACTTACGAGAATTGTGGTTCCAAGTGTTCGGTCGTCCGGATGTCCTCCGGCTTGATCCGGCAGGGTCCTTCAGAGGCCAACAGGTTGAAGACTTCTGTGACAGACATTCAGTGTACTTGGACGTTATCCCTGCCGACGCTCAGTGGCAGATTGGCGTCTGTGAGAATGCAGTCAAGGGCTTGAAACATGTCATGGAAAGAGTGTGCGCATGTGATGAAGAATTGTCTGTGGAAGAAGCCTTGGCTCTTGCGGTTGAAGTCTTCAACAGTAGAGAGCAAGTGAGGGGCTTCACGCCCATACAACACGCTTTCGGGCGAAACCCGGATGTGACAGGACGTCTTATTCATCGAGCAGAGCAGATCCCAGATGAGGCTCTGGTAGAGAACGCATCGGAGGATTCTGCCCGTGTGGCCCAGACCCGGGCAGATGCGGAGAAGGCTTTGTGCGACTGGCAGGCCCGCCAGAGGATTAGTCGCGCCATGCCCAAGCCACATACAGGCCGGGAGATTTGGTCTACTTCTGGCAGACCCAGGAGAGTGGGAAGAGCCGGAGAGCTCCAGGGACGAGCCATGGCCGATTCCTTGGACCAGCAAGGATCTTGGCCACCGAAGGACGACGAGAAGCGGATGGGTCACATTGGCCAGGCAGTGCAGTCTGGCTAGTGAGAGGGAGGTCCCTCCGAAAATGCTGCCCTGAACAGTTGAGGCCAGCTTCTCCCCCGAGAGGAGCTCCTTCAGGCTTTGGCAGCTGGAGACGGGACCCCCTAGACGTTCAACCGCCTTGCCGAGGAGATCGGCGGGAATCGCTTCGAGGATATTTCTGGAGAGCGGCCCGCTCCTAGTGAGTGGCACCGGGCCCAGGATCCGGCCGAGGAGGAGCCACCTACAAGATTCCGCGTACGTGGAAAGCCCCAGAACAGTCGGAGGATGCCACCATGGAGCCTACAGTGACAGTGCAAGAACCCTCCCAGCCTAGCAGGCCTTCTCGGCCTCGCTTCGCGGGACAAAGCGGGGTAAGGGAGGAAGCTCAGGAAGCGTGGTGGGCTACCATCCCCGACGAGCACTTCGCTACAGCGTCAAGTTTCTGGGCAGACGACAGGCCGCGGTGGAGGTGGCCATCGACATGCCAGAGACCCCGAAAGGGCTACAGGCAGCTACGCGGAACTTGACAGGCTACTTCGTGAGCGCGCTGAAACGGCGCGCCGTCAGGTCAGCGAGAAACGTCTCGCTGAAGGCGAAAAGGAGGCCTTTCGAGAGGCAAAAGCTACTGAGGTGCGCAACTTTGTTGCCTCGCAGGCCTTTGAAGCCCTCCCAGAAGGGACAAAGCCAGACAAGGGCACTGCTGTGGGAATGAGGTGGATACTTACGCAAGGGCAGTGCTATTAGGCTACCAAGACCCAAGCTATGCCCACCGATCGACGACATCTCCAGTGATGACCCGGCAGACGCGACAGATGCTCCTGCAAACCGCCGCCATCCGGAAATGGTCTGTATATAAAGGAGATGTGTCCGGGGCTTTCTTGCAAGGCCGGGATTATCCTGATCGTCTACTTTGCGTTCCCTGCGACGAGATCTGTGCAGCCATGAATCTGCCAGCTGGCAGCGTGGTGCGCCTACGGAAGGCATGCTATGGGTTGGTGGACGCGCCACTGGAGTGGTACAGGACGGTCTCGGAGTTCCTCGAAGCTCAAGGCATGGAACGTTGCTGGTCGGATGCGTGTTCGTGGGTGCTTCGAAAAGAAGGCCGCTTGATAGGGCTGATTTCGGGTCATGTGGACGATTTCCTGTTCACAGGAGATGAACCTGGAACCGACTCAGCAAGGCTATCCAGGATAGGTTTAGGTGGTCTGATTGGGACAAAAACAATTTCGTTCAGTGTGGGGTGCAGGTTACCCGTGAAGGGAATTGCTTTCGGTTATCCCAGCCGGCCTACGTGGAAGCCATTCCGGAAATCCACGTGAGCAGCCACCGTAGGAAACAGGAAAAGACAGCCCAACCACGGCTCAGGAGAAATCTAAGCTGAGAGGACTCCTGGGGGCGATTAGCTGGCATGCCCAGCAAGTCTCCCCACACGCTTCGGCTGAAGTGAGCCTGCTGCTGTCAGAGGTCTGTGTGAGCCGAGTAAGCACCATCCTCCAAGCCAACAAGCCTCTTCAATCCATCAAAGCTAAGAAGAACCACTCCCTCCTGATACATGATTTCAACGAGGACGAAAAACTGGGCATGTTTGCCTGGGTTGATGCCGGTTCCCAGAACCGACCAGATGGCAGTGGAACCATGGGGATCATAGTAGGAATCGCTCCCTTGAACATGCTGCAAGGTGAAGTAGGACGTGTGTCAGTCATGTCATGGCACTCCAATAAGATCGAGCGTAGCTGTAGGAGCCCCGGAGCCGCCGAATGTCAAGCGGCCAGTCACGGAGAGGATATTCTCTACTACTCGAGATACCAATGGAGTGAACTGTGGCATGGTGATGTTGATGTGAGGGACCCCAATGCCTGTGTCTTGAAAGTCCCCGGAACCCTGGTGACTGACTCTAGGAACGTGTATGACAAGTTAGCTACTGAAGTTCTCTCAATCAAAGGAGCCGAACGGAAGTCGAACCTAGAGCTCTTGAGTGTGAAAGAGGCACAGATGCGTACCCAACTACAAGTGCGCTGGGTACACTCGGAGGCGCAGCTCGCGAACTCCTTGACGAAACAGAATGGCGGCCACGAGTTGGAACTGTTCTACCGGATGAACCAAGCATGGCGAATCGTGGAGGACCCGGCTATGCGATCAGCGAGGAAGCGCAAAGCAGATGGAGTGCCACCGCTGGCGAGTACAAGTTCACACATGGGTGATGCTTCCGAGGAAACTGAACAAGGGGAACAATGTTTATTTCAGGATCACTTTTATTAGGACCCCGAATACCGGGACATGCAAGCTTTCAGGCTTGGCAGCTGCAGACGCTTACGTGTCCTGCGCAGCTTCGTATGATCAGAGGCGACCACTGGGGTAGTGTAGCCAAAAGACCGCTTCGCTTAAGCCATAGCTGGTGTCCGAGCTACTGCCCCTCTTCGGTGCCGTCATCGACAGCTAGAGCACCCGAGAGCTGTTACCACTTACAGGGGTTTTAGGGTTTCGGTTAGCTTAGGGCTTTGAGGTCTTAGCGTTTAGGGCTTTTAGGATTTAGGGGCTTAGGGCTTAAGGTCTTAGAGTTTAGGGGTTTTAGGGTTTAGGGGTTTAGGGCTTAAGGTCTTAGAGTTTAGGGGTTTCAGGGTTTAGGGGTTTTAGGGTTTAGGGGTTTAGGGGTTGTAGGGTTTAGGGGTTCAGGGTTTAGCGTTTAGGGTTTAGGGCTTTAGGGCTTTGGGGGTTTAGGGGTTTAGGGTTTAGGGCTTTAGGGCTTTAGGGATTTGGGGTTTTAGGGGTTAGGGGTTTAGGCTTCCCCATGTCTTTTTGGAATTTTGTAAAGTTTGCTTTAGGGGCTCCTTGAACGGTTCCTTTAAGGCAACCTTTAAGGCTACCTTAACGGCTTCGATACGGGTTCTAGAGGGTTTGAAACCCTAAACCCTAAACCCTAAACCCTAAACCCTAAACCCTAAACTGGGGTTCTAGAATGGCTTCTAGAAGGGCTCCAGACGGGTCCTGGAAGAGTTTCTATAAAGGTCTGTATGTGGTTTAGGGTTTAGGGTTTAGGGTTTAGGGTTTTCCAAGCTGGGGGAAGACAAGTTTCTTCAGGATTCTTGTCGGGGTTTTAGGGTTTAGGGCTTTAGGGGTTTAGGGGTTTAAGGGTTTAGGGGTTTAGGGGTTTAGGGGTTTAAGGGTTTAGGGGTTTAGGGGTTTAGGGTTTAGGGCTTTTAGGGGTTTAGGATTTTAGGGGTTAGGGGTTTTTTGGACTTTGTGTATAACGGTTGTACAGGGGTTCCCATACAAGAGGATGTGCACGAGGATGCTATGATTTCAAATCTTTGGAAGGGCTGTTGTAAGAACTTTTGTAGGGTAGGGCTGATGATAAGAAAAAAATGCATTACCCCGTAATAAGGAATATACCATGATTCCCATAGTTTCGGGTCCCTTAAGGTAACGCAGGGTTTTGTATCATCAACAGTGGTGCTTGATTCTTCATCCCTAAACCCTAAACCCTAAACCCTAAACCCATGGCAGGTTTGGGTTTGAAGGCACAGGGATCGACTCTTCGGGGTTTGGACTCAGCACTTTACTTGGAGGCCCAGGGGACTTCGTAATTTGGTT
>CAJNDV010030025.1:7684-22434 GCA_905221635.1 Symbiodinium sp. CCMP2456 | reverse complement strand
AAGGGCCCAAAACCCTATTCTAGTTATTAGGGCCCCTACATCATAGGGGTCGGAAACATTACCAACAGTAGTCCTTAGGATTCCTTGTTGTAGTTAGACGTAGGGTTTAGGGTTTAGGGTTTAGGGTTTTGGCTTGCAACGGGTTTAGGGACTGCACTATACCCAACAACCCTATCCTAATTTAATTATTATGGCCCCTACATGAAAGGCCCCAAGCTATCCTCTAAACCCCTTACGTGCCACTCTGCAAGTCTATGCCGTGTCCACTCAAGATTCCGGCAAAACGTCATGAGATATTGCCGCGGGGTTCAGGGTTTATGGTTTGGGGCACTGTTGCAATGTCTGCTTGAAGCTTATGGGCGTTTTACCAGAAGCAACCCCCTGAACCGTAAACCCTAAACCCTAAACCCTTAACCCTACACCCTACACCCTACGCCCTAAACTCTAACCCTAAACCCTGAACCCTAAACCCTAAACCCTATAACCCTAAACCCTAAACCCTACTACACCGCTGTGTTCCAGGCCGACCTTCTGCGGGATCCAGCCCTGGCTCTGGCGCTGAGCGACAGGGCGCGGTGGTTGAATATAGGGTTTAGGGGTTTAGGGTTTAGGGTTTAGGGGTTTAGGGCTTTGGGTTTAGGGGTTTAGGGAACAACGGCAGAAGAGGCAATGCTGGCAGTCATCAAGTCCGGTTTCAAAAGGGGTTTAGGGTTTAGGGTTATAGAGCTAGGGTGGGTTTTGGGACATTTTGTATTTTCGTTACTTTGGGTTTATAAGGGACCCTTTAGATAACTATTTTTCAGAGCAGAGAAACCTGAATGATGTCCGTGAATCATAAGCCCTGAGCCCTAAAGCTTAAGCTGTGGGTTTAGGGTTTAGGGTTTAGGGTTTAGGGTAATAGCTTCATCGGTATGTTAAGGCCTGTCCATGGCCCCAGAGGATTGGGGAGAAGTAGAGTAGAGTAGGTACCCTTCAACCTTTTTTTGGGGTACCAGAATCTCTGCTTATTCCCAAAATTGGTTCCCCCGAGGATACTGGACAAGTAAGGAAAGCTGAATAGTTAGTCACACTGGTTCGGTTATCACCAAAGTATAGTACACCTCAACCCCCTTATTCAAACTATTGAGGCCCATATATCACGGTTTAGGGTTTCGGGCTGGGTCTCATTTTTGGGGGTCGGTTTCGCTGATGTTACATGGAAATCCTGTTTAGGGAATCCGCTCAGGGTCTGGTTATTGTTAGGAACTCGGGGCGGGTTATGGCGTTTTATCGCTTTTTCGTCGGCCGGTCTTGATAATTGCAAGGATTTGTGTAGCATTTATGGGGTCGTTATGGGTATATAAGGTTTTCACTAGAGAAATTCGGGTCTTGCCATGTGTTATTTTCGTTCTATTTGGAGTTCGGGTTTTTGCAGGGTTTTACGGCATTCGTTAGGTTCAATCAAGGGCAATTTGGGCAACAGTTTTTGTCCGCGGCGGTAGCACCTTCGTTTTCGGCTTCATCATCCTCGTCGTCGCAGGCGTGGGTGGCGTAGGCGGCATCGGTGGCATCGGCGGCGTAGTAGTCGTCCTCGCAGTAGTATGCCCTAATCCCTACACCCTAAATCCTCAACCGCTAGTAGCAGCAGTCGTCGTCGTTGCTGTCGCCGTAGTAGCAGCTGTCCTCGAATGCTAATGCAGAAGTCCCTGAAGCTGTTCTGGGACCCGATTTTCAGAGTTTAGAGCCTCAGGATTAAGGGTTTAGGGGGGTAGTGCATTGCAGTCTTTGCAGGGTTTAGGGTTCCTATCCCCTAAACCCGAAACCCTAAAAACAAAAAAGAAGGTAAAAAGAACCCTAAGACGCTAGGACTTTAGAGAATATGCCAAAGTTGACAAAGATCTGTGACAAGGGCCTTCAGCTTGCTTGGGGGGTCTTCCTGGGTTTCAAAGGTTTTGGGTATTCTGGGGGGTCCATTGCAACCCTTCGACTCGAAATTCAGAAGATGACACTGCGCGTGAGGCTCAAAAGCGTTGTAGAGTTTGTAACATAAATCCGAAGCCCCAGCCCTTAACCGATAAAGCCGTAAACAGCGCCATGACGTTGTCTGATCCAGAAGTCATTGCTGCCTGAAAGTGTGCCCTCCGGTCCTACCCCACAGAGCCCGAGGCGTTTTTGGGTTTAGGGTTTAGGGTTTAGGGTTTTGGGTTTAGGGTTTAGGGTTTAGGGTTTAGGGTTTAGGGTGTATAGAGTTTGAATGGGTCCTTGTTAGATACAAGTTTACATGTTTGTTCCGATGAGACGCAAATAGTACTCAAAAGTCGTCAGTTTTAATAGAGCCCCAACAGAAAACCAGTTAAGGGCACCTTACCATTGGGCAGTGAAAATCCAGTAGTGAGATTCCCTTGCCGAGGGGAGGTGGGTTTGTTTCAGGGGCTTCCACCCCGCAATGCCTAGTACTGCAATATAGAAGCCTGAGTAATTACCACTATTACTGTTAGGGTTCCTTATTATATTAATAATACTAGAAAGGAGCTTAAAACCCGATTCTGATTATTAAGGCCCCCATAGTTTAGCAGTCTGAACAGTACTTGTAAGTAACAGCGGGTTCTTGAGGTTTTGCAGGGCTTTGAAACTCGTCAAAATAAGCACCCAAACCCCATAAGCCCTACACCCTAAACCCCAAAAGCCCTACACCCTAAACCACACCCTAAACCCCCAAAGCCCCAAATCCTAAACCCCAAAAGCCTTACACCCTAAACCCCAAAAGCCCTACGCCCTAAACCCCAAACCCTAAAGCCCAATAGACCTACACCCTCACCCCGACCGCCCTCCGCAAGGCCTCGACCACCTTGGCCGGATTCGGGCTCGGCTTGAAGGCGTATTGCGCCTTGAAGGGCTTCCTAGGCAGCATTAGGCCGACCCTTCTTAGCCCTACTTCTGGCTCTCTGAAGAAGGGACCTTATCGAGAGGGTCCACGTGTCCAAGGGCCCCCTTAATCCTAACTACTAGGGCTTTAGGCTTAGGGCTTAAGGAGTTTCGGGGTTTAGGGTTGAGGGTTTAGGGTTTCAGGAGTTTAGGGGGTTAGGGTCTAGGGTTTAAAGTGTTTAGGGATTCAAAGGTTTCGGGTTTCAAGAATCTGGGTTTACAAGAGCCTAAACCCTTTCAACCCGGATGGTGTCCTAGGGAAGATTCCTAAACTCAAACGCAATGAGCCTACTACCCCAAGCCAAGAGCCCTGAAACGCAAACCCGAAAGCGTGAGAGTAAAGCCCAAACTCCTGTACCTCCCATATAATCTAGAAGCCTAAATAAATGCCAATATTAATCGTTATTTATCCTTAGGGTTCCTTATTATAACTTTACTATAAAGGAGCCCACAACCCTATTCTAATTATTAAGGTCCCTACATTAGAACCCTGGAAGGGAACCTTTCAAGGAAGCTCTAAATCCGACGTAAGAGCTCCAAGAGCTCTAAACGCGAGCCACGGTTTAGGGTTTAGGGAGGGTTAGCAGGGTGTAAGGGGCACGGCGAAGCCGCAACCCAACCCGCAACCCTGACTAAGCCAAGTGAGCCTGCAACCTTCAACCGCTTCATCGCCCCTATGAGAAAAGCAAGAGCTGACACCATCCCGCTTCAATAAGACTTGATAAACCAACCTTGCAGAACCCTACGATGCCTCATGCATCTAATGCCAACCTCCGACATTTCCAAGAGCGTCTATGCCAGAACTTTCCCCTGAACCCTAGGCTTCTGGGCATAGATCTCAGCCATGCGAGAGGGAAAAACAAACCTTAAGCTCCTTTGGCTACTAGACGATGTTCGTGAACCCAACGAGGGCGACGAACCCTGGACCCTGCTTGGAGGTTCATGGGACTTAGTAAGTACAGTTGTAAGTAGCTTGTTTGGGATTATAAGTAGTTACAGATATAGTTATTTCATTTATTACCTAAGTTACCAAGTCCCATGAACTTCTAGTTAGAATCTCGGATCTGGAGCCCAAACAAGAAAGCGTCCCAATGGCCACATGGCACACGTTAGGTTCACGGATCAAGTGGGTTGAGTTTCGGGAAGCGATGACTTCACAGCCCCTATATCAAGATACTAGGACATACCCTGTCCTGATTTTATAAGGGGCCCTGGAAAGCCATAAACCCTGACCCCTTATGAGTAGTTCTCCACATTAGGGACTCATTTTGGGCCCCAAAATTAGCACGGCAACTTTCAAGTTTCCTTTGTGGCTCCTGTCGAGGTAGGGTTTAGGGTTTAGGGTTTAGGGTTTAGGGAGGTATCTATCCATGAAAATATTCGAGGGCCCCCAAAATCATCCCTGCTGCAGTGGAAGACCTCGGCGTGACCCCCAACAACCCAGAGACTCCAATATCCCTTAATTAAGGAGTATGCCTTAAGTCATCTTAGGGATCCTATTATAAATTAAGGTATACTTCTTAATGAAGGGATATTGCAGTCTTTGGGAATGCCAACATGTCCCCCTGAAGCCTTGAGGATTTGGGTTTCGGGGTTTACTGGTTTTGAGGTCAGGATTTAGGGTTTCGGGGTTTACGGGTTTGGAGTTAGGATTTGGGGTTTCGGGGTTTGCGTTTTTGGGTTAGGGTTTCGGGGTTTTAGGGGTGCCACAGCTTTGTCTCCCTGTGCATGTTCTCAACACGGCAGCCTGTGTCCTGGGGTTATATAAAGTACCCTAAACCCCAAACCCTAACCCCTAAACCCCTAAACCCTAAAGCCTAAATGGTAGACTCTAGAGCACCCAAACCCCTCAAATCCCACACCCTTGCCCTAACCCCTAGACCCCACACGTTGCACCCTACCTTACCTAGGGTTATAAATAATTATAGGCATAGTGTTTTTTATTGCTCCAATGATTCAGTGCCATGAGCATTTCAGTACCAGTAGGGTGCAGCCACCTTCGCCGCAGGTCTTCTTCTGGCACGGCCTGGCCAGAAGTGACATTCCAAAACATTTGGCCGAGGCGGGCGAAGTAAACCGGTCAGTTAAGGGGTTCTGTTAAGGCTTCTATGAGGGGTCCTTTAGGCTTGCCTTTTGAGAAGGCTTGTAGTACGGCCTTCCAGCGCCAAATAAGGGCTTCATACGAGGTTTTGAGGATTTCTATGGCTTTGTAGGATCATGGCACATAGTAAGCACGATTACAACTGAGGTAGCCATAGCTCTACACACACACACACATATATATATATATATAAATATATATATATATATATATATGAACACACACATACATATAGATATAGATATAGATATAGATATAGATATAGATATAGATATATGTATATGTATATGTATATGTATATATATAGGCATGTTTGAATTCCGTTTGGTGCTTCAAAAATTTTTACTTCTAAGTGCCCATACCCCTTCAAGCCGACCCATGCGCTAAGACTTCGATCCTCAGGTCCGAAGGCTTGTTGAGCTTAAGATTTTGGGGGTTTAGGGTTAAACTTAGGATTTTGGGGTTTAAGGTTTAGGGGTCTGTTGAGCTTAGGATTTGGGGGTTTAGGGTTTAGAGGGCTGTTAAGCAGCAAGACTGCTCGCCATGCACCTTTACCGCAAGCCCTCTACCCTAAAGCCTTTATCCACAGACGCTAGGCCCCATTTTTGGTGGTGACGTTCTTGCACCGGCAACGTTGACTATCGGCTCGCATGCACAGCCAACGCTTGGGTTCAGGCATAGTCCGAGTTTTGGGGCAGGTTCTAGGGAATTGGGGCCTAGATGGGTTTCAGGTTTGCGGATTTGTGGTTTGGGCTTAGGGTCAACAGCCTGCATAAGGAAATTGAAAATAACTAGCTCCAATTGCCGACGTCCCAGAGCTGGCAGACCGGCGTGGAACATGTCCGTCATGGTAGAAATTGGATTGCTCAGTGGCAAGGTAGCTACTGTAAAAGCAGGCCTACATGAACAGGTGGAAACATTGAGACTTCGGGCACAGACTGCGCTTGCAGTTGGAAAAAAGGGGCGACTGCTGGACTCATCTGGAAGCGTTTTGGATGCGTGCTCATCGATCGAGGATGCCAGGCTGCAGAACGGCGACTTCCTGACCTTGCACATAATGAACGAAATTCAAATTCAAGCATCTGACGAGGCATTTGCTGCCATTCTGACCGATGGATCAGTCGTCACTTGGGGTGATGCATACCATGGTGGTGACAGTAGTGCTGTGCAGGACCAGCTGAAGGATGTGCAGCAGGTCCAAACAGCAAGATCGTCGGCTAGAGCAGGTACTTTTGGTACTAAAGGTGCTTTTGCTGCCATTCGTGGTGATGGATCGGTCGTCACCTGGGGTTGTGCTGGTCGTGGTGTGGATCAGCTGAAGACTGTACAGCAGATCCAAGCCACTTGCTACGCTTTTGCTGCCGTTCTCGGTGATGGATCGGTCGTCACCTGGGGTGATGCTAGAGAAGGTGGTGACAGCAGTTCTGTGCAGGATCAGCTGAGGGATGTGCAGCAGATCCAAGCCACTCACCGTGCTTTTGCTGCCATTCTCGGTGATGGATCGGTGGTCACCTGGGGTGAAGCTGGCGATGGTGGTAACAGCAGTTCTGTGCAGGACCAGCTGAAGGATGTGCAGCAAATCCAAGCCACTCGCTTTGCTTTTGCTGCCATGCTTGGCGATGGATCTGTCGTGACCTGGGGTTCTGCTTGGGCCGGTGGCGACAGCAGTGCTGTGCAGTCTCAGCTGAAGAATGCGTCGCAGATCCAAGCCTCTGAGTGCGCGTTCGCTGCCATTCTGAGCGATGGGTCCGTTGTGGCGTGGGGTCCTGCTGGCCATGGCGGCGACGCTAGTGCTATGCAGGAACAGCTGAAGAATGTGCAACACGTCCAAGCCAACCAGTGTGCTTTTGCTGCCATTCTTGCTGACGGATCAGTCGTGACCTGGGGCCTGGGGGCATTGTCACTATGGTGGTGACAGTAGTGCTGTGCAGGATCAGCTGAAGAATGTGCAGCAGATCCAAGCCACTAAGGCTGCTTTTGCTGCTATCCTTGGCGATGGTTCTGTCGTGACGTGGGGTAATGCTGGCTATGGTGGTGACAGTAGTGCTGTGCAGGGCCAGCTGAAGGATGTGCAGCAGATCCAAGCCACTAACCGTGCTTTTGCTGCCGTTCTCGGTGATGGATCGGTCGTCACCTGGGGTTATGCTATACAAGGTGGTGACAGCAGGTCTGTGCAGGATCAGCTGAGGAATGTGCCGTAGATCCAAGCTGCTGAACAGCGTCTGCTCCTATCTTCCAAAAATCCCTGAACACTGAACCCCTCAACCCCAGACGCCTAACCCGAAAACGGGAGTGGAATCTAAAGATGCCCCCTCCAAATCGAGCGAAAAACCGTCATAGACCTTTCATGAAGTCCCCCTATAAGCCCAAGACCCAGAGACCCTCATCAAACCCTCGTGAACCTGCCCTACACTCGCCCCTAAACCCCAAACCGAAACCCGAAACCTACACCACAACACCTTGAACCCCTAAACCCTGAAGCCTGAACCCTAAACCCCTAAACCCCTAAACCCCTGAACCCCTAAACTCCTAAACCCCTAATGCCCTAAACCTCTAATCCCCCAAACCCCTAAACCCCTGAAACCCCCAAACCCAAAACTCTGAACCCTAAAACCCAAAAACTCCAACGCCCTGAAACTGTTCCATCAAGAACCGGCGTTCCTCGGTTCAACCTGCCGGAACCCAAAGGTTAGAAGTATGTTTGGCCTTTAAAGGGACCCTGAAGGGTACATATAGGGTGTATATATAATGGTTGTAAAAGGATCCCTAAACCCTAAACCCTAAACCCCTGAACCCTAGACCCCTAAACCGCAAACCCTAAACCCTAAATCCCTAAACTCCAAACCCTAAACCCAGTGTAGGGTTTCGGGCTTAAGGGCTCAGGGTTTAACATTTATGGCTTAGGGTTTAAGGAGGGTTTAGGGCTTAGGGCTTTGGGCTTTAGGCTTTGGGTTCGGGGTTTAAGGTTTAGGGTTTAGGGTTCAGGGTTTAAGGTTTAGGGCTTACGGTTTAGGGTTTGAGGGTCACTGGGAAGAAAACGAGTATTTCCCGTTGCCAGAAGCCGCGCTCATGGCCTATACCCCTTTTACCCTGAGCCCTGAGCCCTCAAGCCTTCAACCTCTAAAGAGCCCTATGAAGGCTTATGAAGCAGTGTAGAAGTCCGACATTGAACTCGAACTCCAAATCAAAAAACCCTAAACCTTAAAGCAATGAACCTTAACCCTAAACCCCAAAACCCCAAAACCCGAAACCCCTAAACCCTAAACAAAAGGCGCCTTACGAACTGGAAGAGGGGCTTGGGGATATACTATGCTATAGGGACAACAAGGTCTTCAACATAATAGCTCGACTCAGGGCTGGGGATATGCTGTGCTATATCCCCAATGGGTTTAGGGTTTAAGGTTTAGCATCATGGGGACTTTAAGGGGGATACCCTCATTAGTTATTCCGACCCCGCCATTTAAAGCCCAGGCCGTGTTGGAGGGCACAGGCGGCTCGCGGCACCTTTCCTGGGAAACTCATCCGTAGAATCGGTCTTCATCAGGCCCTAAAGTCTAGGGGTTTAGGGTTTAGGGTTTAGGGTTTAGGGTTTTGGTTTAGGGTTTAGGGTTTAGGGTGTTTGGTTTAGGGTTTAGGGTTTAGGGTTTTTGGTTTAGGGTTTAGGGTTTACCTAAACCCTAAAATAAGGTTTTTACAGGATTCTAAAGCAGTTTATTGAAGGGTTTCGAACTATATACACCATTGTCCTCATATGGTTTTTACAGCATTCTAAAGCGTTCGATTACAGGGTATTGCGCCACGACAATGTTGTCGTCGTCCGAGGAATTCTCCAGTTCGACACGCACCCAATTTGACTGTACCCGTCATCCTCCTTTTCGCGATTGCCCAACGGCCCCGGCAACGCTGCGGATTCAAGGCCCAAATCAACGCGGAGTTGCTTGGCCAGCTGCGCCCTCTGGAAAAATTTCCCGGGCTTGCGTGCTGGATCACGCTGCTGCCCTTGCCGCTTTGGATCCTTCCAGATGGCTCGCGCTGCTGGCTCGTACATGCAGGTCCACACTTGATCGAAGTTGCCGACCAGCAAGGGATGGGCCTTCCCCTCGCGCAATGTAACAAATACAAGCTCCTTCACGGCCACGATTTGGGGAGCGTTGCGCGGCAGGTGCTTCCCCGGCTTGAAAATCTTGTGCACCCTGAAATCAAACTTCCGCAGAAATTTATCCGCGTGCTTGTACAAGGCTCCGGGTGTTTTGGAGAGTGACAGCAGGCACAGCTCGGGCTTCGTTGCTGGGTCCTCCAGTCCCGCACGAAGCTTCGTGACCTCCTTATTCCATACTTCAACACATGTGCCCAAGAGGTTCGCAACGGCTGGCACTGTCACCTCCGCTCCCAGTTGGAGTTGTTGCACTAGGACCTCCTCCGCAATTCTCCGGCAGCTTGCCTGCACTGCGGCCTGAGCCCTTGTCCGGGCAATTGATGGACGCCAGCAGCCAGCGTGGCATTTGCCGAGCCTTTTTCGCTGCTCCGGGCATGTTGCTGCAGACTTTGTCCCAATGCTGTCTCGCGCTCGTTTTCGCCCATTTGGAGAAGCAGCCAGAAAAAATGCCCGGGAAACTGCCGCGGTCGCGCATCACGCTGAGTTCCGGGTGCGGCACTTGATTCGCTTTGCGGCGCCGGTACTCCTCCAGGTACCGCTGTTTGGTGGCAATGTCGAGGGCCTTGCCTTTCTTGTTTTGGCCACGGCGAGTTTTGCGACCAAACAGCTTCCGGCGAGGTCCCGTGCCTTCATGCCCATCACCACCTGCATGTGCCGCGGGATTGAGATACTCAGCGAACTTCCGCTTCCTGCGACTTGTGGTGCGGCTGCTGCTTGTGCCACCAGTGCCAGCACTAGCCACAACATCGCTGCTGGAGGGGGTTGCCGGGGGCTGCTGCACGTGCACCCGTGGTGGCGTCGACAGTGGCATGGCCACGGGAGGGGGAATGTCCAACCGCCGCTCCTTCACCAAGCGCCAGCCAGCGGAATGCACGAGCAAGGCCAACAGGTTTGCCTGAAGGACAGTGGTACTGAAGGCCTTCCCTGCGAAGGACATGGCCAGGCTGCGCTTTTGGGCCAGCTCCTCCACTGCAGCCGGCACGGCAAAATCTTCCGCGAAAATGCCTTGTGCCAGGAGGTGCTCCTTGCCGGTGAGGAACCTCTCATATTGGTTACGCCAGACCGGGTCCGTCGGACGCAAGCAGGGCGTCACCGCCACAGCATGCTCCGGTTGGCGCTTGCTTGACGTGCCCGGATCCAAAAAGAGGTTCTTGAAATCGGCTTGCTGGTAACGCAACTTGTCCAAGACGCTGTCCAGCTCCTGCAATGCGTTTTTGGACAACTTGCGTTTAGGCAAACCTGGCACGAAAATGTCCGGCACTCGCACAGAGCTGCTCATGTCCGCCATGGTAGCATCCACATCCGATTGCCAGTTGGCACTTGTCACATCTGCTTTGGATGCCATCAGCCACGCCCGGTTCCTCCGCTGTGGCAATGCAAAGTCCTGCGTGTCCAGTTGCCTGTGCTGCACGGCAAACCCACGTTCCCGCAAACGTTCTTCAACTGTGGACATAGCCGACGGCTGCAAATCCCCGTTGGAGTCCTTGCAATGGTGCAGCACTTTCGCCACGTTTTCATACAGAACCATATGAGCCTGCAAATGATCAGCTGCCGACAACACCCCGTGCTTGAAGGTAATGCTCGATTCGCAGGTCGTGATCGGGGTGCTGCGACTGTAAGCATCCCACGTACCTAGCGGCATCCACCCGCACACCCACAGCTGGGACCTGTTACCAGAAGGCCGGCTTGGGGAATAGGCTGCGTGCTGTTCGACTTGATGCAGTGCACGGCTGTGCCAGCCAGTTCTCGGCAATCGGCCACGAGAATACCAAGTTTGGATCCGTGGGCTCGCATAATGAAATCCTGGCGTGTCCGGTCGGAATCACAGCTCAGCACATGCATCGACCCTACTTGCACACCAAACCGTTCATTGAGGCACGCCAATGTGTGGTCCACCACCGGAATGGAGCTCTCCAAGCCCGAACATGTGCTCGCCACAGAAATTGTCGAGCCATCCAGCAAGGACAAATTTTCACGTAGCTTTGCAAGGTCCTCCAAGCAAAGGCGGTCCACGAAGTGATGACAGGTGCTATGCAAGGACTGTTGTGGAGGCGCTCCTCGCAAGTGCGTGTCCTCAAGACGTTGTCGCCGCCTGCTGCCTTGCGTGGCCTCCAGGTCCACTTCCACCAAGCTAAGGTGTCGTGCGGATTTCAGACCACCATGCACATGGAGGGGTTGAAGCCATTCAAGCACGTTCGTCACCTCGCAAAGCCACGCCGCTCCCTGGGCCTGTGTTGGCGGCACACAATGCAAGGCTTTCGCGCGGATATGGCGCAAAAGATCCTCCCCATTTGCGAACTCGACACAAGTGTGGACTTGCAGCGTACCTTCTATCCGACCCAAGGTGACGTTCAAGACATGCAATGTGACCGTCTCCGCAACTGGTGATTTGCTGGGGAAGTAGTGGGTCCTTCCCGAAAGCATCAAGGAGCAGTACTTGGCGGACAATGCCAGCACCGGGAGTTTCTCGTTGGAAATGCTGGGAGTGGGGGAGACCTGCTTTGGCGGAAGGATCCCTGGGCAAGGCTTGCTGGAACAAAGCTGGAGGCCTGCTTTTGCGGAATCACTTTCGCGGGCGATGCTGGCAGGGACAGAGCTCCATTGCACGGGGCCGTGTTCATGTGCGTACGGCACCTTCGTCGGCAATCGCACCGGGTTTGCCATGACGTAAGCAAACAGAGTCGCCCCTTTCCAGTTCATGCCTTTGACCGCGTCCGCAGTGGCTTGGTGCTTCTCCAGGTTTGCTGGTCGAATCATATACACCCTTGTCCTCATACGGTGCGGACTCTACAGCGGTTTTTTCAAGGGTTTAGGGTTCTAAGGCGGTTTATTGAAGGGTCTTGGAGTATAGGGGCCTTGTTGATGAGTAGGTTTTGGCCCACAAACCAAGTAAGTGGGATTGGGGGACACTCCAACAGCTTAGATTTTAAGGCTTTAGTTGAGATGCTCAGGAAGTTAGCCAACAGGTTCAGCTAAGAGGCCCTAGTCGAACTTGGTAAGCAGGTCATGTGTAGAGTCAGGTCCCTTAATTGGGCTAGGGCTTCCGAAACTCCCCAACCCCTAAACCCTGAAAGCCCTACAGCGGAACCCAAGGCTTGGTCTCTCCTGGATGTGAAGCTTTGGACAAAATCGTTGGAGGTAACATAAATTCCAAAGTTCCGCGTGCTCTCTCTCGACTAAGCAAACCCTAAACCCTAAACCCTAAACCCTAAACCCTAAACCCTAGGCAAGAATCGGCAAGAACACACCTTCAGGATGTGGCGGGGTGGAGAGGGATGGTTTTGGAGGTTCAGAGGTTGAAGTCGGGGGTTCGGGAAGAGGCGGCCCTTTCATGGAGTGCAGCTTGTGCTATAGGGTTTAGGGTTTAGGGTTTAGGGTTTAGGGTTTAGGGTTCTGCAACCCCACAAACCCTGAACACTCAACCTTACGTTGCGCCTGCTGAATCAACAACGGGAGCTGAAAGGGTAAGCACTGTTGATGGTATGAATCTTGCATAGAACTAAGGACCCAAAACTACGGGAATTAGGGTATTCCTTGTTATGGGTAATGCAGAATTTATATCATCAACCGTAGGGCTGTGGCGGGCTTTATGCAACACTTTTTTTTGCGATGGCTATTAGCCCTAAACCCTAAACCCTAAACCCTAAACCCCTAAACCCTAAACCCCTAAACCCCTACACCCTCAACCCCTAAACCCCAAACCTTTTTAAAGGAGACCTAGAGGCCCCACCAGGAGAAACCGGGAGTCGATGGTCTTCGAACTCCCAGAGGTGGGCCGCATCGAACAGCTCGCCCTCCTTTCCCAGGGTTTAGGGTTTAGAGCTTAGGGTTTAGGGTTCAGGGTTTAGGGTTTAGGGTTTAGGGTTTAGAGCTTAGGGTTTAGGGTTTAGGGTTTGTTACTGATTGGGGTTTAGGGTTGTACGGTTTCAACCCTTCCAAGGGTTTAGGACTGAGGGTTTAGGGTGTATCATTTAATATTTTTTAGGGTTTGTTACTTATTAAGGTTTAGGGCTTAGGGTTTCTTGCTTATTAAGGCTTAGGATTTAGTGTTTAGGGTTCATCATTTAATATAATGCTTCTTACAGTTTAGGGTTTGGGGTGTGCTACTTATTAGGGTTCAGGGCTTAGGGTTTATTACTTATTAGGGTTTTAGGGTTTAGGGTTCAGTAGTTAGTAAACCCTAAACCCTAAACCCTAAACCCTAAACCCTAAACCCTAAACCCTAAACCCTAAACCCTAAACCCTAAACCCTAAACCCTATTCGGGTTTGGGGTTTAAGGCTTCAGGTTGAGACTTTCTGGCTCAAAAGGAACCTTAAGCCTAAAACTCCACAACCTGACTGAGCAAGCCACAATAGGGTTTAGGGTTTAGGGTTTAGGGTTTAGGGTTTAGGGTTTAGGGTTTAGGGTTTCGCGCCTTGTAATTCCGGACACGGTCGGGGGACGTGTACAAACGCTGCAAAACCCTGCAACACCCTCTAAGCCGAAGCCGCGCAGTCCTGGCCTCTAAGCCCTAAACCCTAAAGCCAGACCCAAACTCGAAACCTTAAACCCTAAGACATAAACCCAGACGCTGAACCCTAAGCCCAAAAACAAAAACCCAAACTCGAAACCTTAAACCCTAAAACATAAACCCAAACTCTAAACCCTAAACCCAAACTCGAAACCTTAGACCCTAAAACATAAGCCCAAACTCTGAACCCAGAAGCCCGAAAAGCAGAACTTGGCCTCTCTGGCAACGGCGCCGCCGGTGGCCGTGGCCAATAAGGTTCGCTCTGCGGCTCCCACACGTCCCAGCTGCAAGGACAGCACCTTGGGGTTAGGGTTTAGGGTTTAGGGTTTAGGGTTTAGGGTTTAGGGTTTAGGGTTTAGGGTTTAGGGTTTAGAGCTTAGAACCCCTGAAACGCCAAACCCTGAAGCGACGATTATCCACAACACATGCTTCATGCAGTTATGCAACGCCTGAACCCTAAACCCTCAACCCTAAAGTACCCTGATAGCCCGATAGCAACCCCTCGTAGAAGCCCTTTACAGGAACCTTTCTTCCTGTGTGTGCAGGAATAAGTGCCGTCTCCGAGATTGGAGACCCTAATATAGCACCCTAAATGTAGGATCCTTATTATAAGGATCACCCTAAACCCTAAACCCTAAATAGTAGGATTATAAGAATCCAAAATAAGGTACCCCTTATTCTCGGAAACACTCATGCCGCCGAGAAGCCGGCTGCTCCGGGTACGCCTGCCCAGGGTTTGGGGTTTAGGGCTGCAGGGTTTAGGGTTTTGGGGCTTAGGGTTTAGGGCGGGTTCAGGGTTTAGGGGTTACTTGGAGGGTCGGGGGACTTACTAAATGGTTAGTTTATAGACTTGTAAGTACTATAAACCCAATTAGGGTCCCATTTAGGGTGTTTGGGATTTAGGCTTTAGAGTTTAGAAATTTGGAAGATGCTTCGCTACAAATCCAAGCCACCTCTGGGATCCGCACAGTGGACCCCGCGAGAGTCCTCTATGGAAGACGACCATTTAGCTGAACCCCAAAGCCTTGCAACGCACACCCTAAAATACTACATCCCAAAACCCTAAACCCCCAAAAC
>CAJNDV010030014.1:17638-54713 GCA_905221635.1 Symbiodinium sp. CCMP2456 | reverse complement strand
TTGCCCCTAGCCCTGGCGAAAGAAAAAGACAGAGAGGGAGAAAGAGAGATCGAAAGGAGGCGTCCTCAAAGAGAGGGGGCCGTCGGATTTCGGGCCCCATGCCGGGGCTTGAGCCAAATGCCGTCGGTTCAACGGCACTCGCGACTATGCACTATACCAGTCTAATCGCGGAAACAATTTCGACCGACCCCACAACTCTCCAATTCCTTCGCCGGCCTCGGTTCAACTTTCACAGGAGAGGCGTCTTAGGGGAACGAGAGAGATGCTTCTCTGCAGTGTAGGTTGAACGTTCGCACCGAAGCAGACTGTGATGCCATTTTGCAGTGCTCAAGCGCTGTTAGACGAGCCTCAGAGACTGCGGCAATCATGGGATTCGGAGGCTCGGAAGGAGAAGGGCGAAGCCAAAAAGTGTCATGAGACCTGAGCCCTGGGCGTGTGAGGCAATGGCAAAGGCTGGGGGGGTCCTGGGTGGGGCTGGGCGCCGCCGATGATGTGGTTCAAGGGCTTCGGCAAGGGCAAGGGCTTTGGTCGACGCCGCGGCCCTCGGAACCTCGTCGGAACCGGATTCAGAGTTGCTACTAGTGTACGCATGGCTCCACATAGATGTGTGTGGAGGGGCTTGTTGTGAGGATTGAGCCTGAGATGAAGTCGTGGGCTCGGATCTGACTGAGTCAGCTTTTCCAGCGCTGCGCCTGCACTGGTTAAGCTTGAGCACTGGCTTTTGCAGGATCTGGATTGGCAACCTCCCCGAGGATGCGACCTGGAAGGATCTGCAGACCTTGGGAAACACCGCGGGCGCCACCCGCTGGGTTGAGGTCTTCCGTGGCAAAGGCACGATACACGAGGTAATGCTAGGTGTGCTGGGTATAGGAATTGAGACTCGTTGAAAGTCCTGGAGTCCTTCAGCACAGGCAAGGGCACGGGCATGATTGCCTACAAGACGGCAGAGGAGGAGTGCCTGTAGATCTCGAATTTGCTCAGCCTGTCCCGACGCTAACTCTGAGCTCTTGGGCAGGTGGCTGCTGCGATGCAATCTCTGCCAGGCCAGACGATCAATGGCCAGCCGATCCAGGCGAGTACTGTGACCATCTCACGCTGACGCGTCTGTAGAAGAAGTTTACCCTAGCACTTTAAGCTCAACCTTTCCAGGTTGATTCTTGGCAGAAGGCCCCACCTGCTCCGCCGGCGTAGTAGTCGACTCAGGGCCATGGCATGGGGTAGGTGAGTGGAGGTGTTACGGGACCTTCTGCTGCAGCACTGACCACCATATATAACACAATACCAGTGTGCACGGAATTGAGCCCACAGCATCTTCGGTTTAAGCCCACGGCATTTTGGAAGAGGCGGGCCATACTGTAAGCCCGTAAGCTGCAGGCGTCCACCAGTCTACTGCAATATTCTGCCATATGCAAGCTTTCCAAGCAGCGTCTGCCCAGGTTCGGCCTGTACTTTACTGAGTGCCACTTCGGCTGTGACCGGCAGCTTCAATGGCTTAGACTCTGACTTAAAGCGCTCGCCAGAGCGCCATGTGCAACAACTGACATTGATTGCACATTCGTGACACCGGATGGACTTGCCAGGCTCCATACCCTTTTGCCGACAAAGATGCATTGCAAGCATCTGTGTAGTTTCAGTGGCTGCGACACTCTCAAAACCGCATGGCGTGCTAAACTGAGGAAAAATCGGATCGATTGCTTGACATCCGTGCAACAGTAGTTCTGAAGCTGGTGGCATTGCGACTTAAAGGAGATTTTCCAAGACTGCGAATACTTGCACTAAGTCCATTGTTTGCTCTTAAACTTTTGCGTGCTTAAGAGGCATCGGGACGAGATGGTCCACTGCCACCTGGGCCTGTAGCTCCGAGTGCACAGAAACCGGAGAGGCTGGCAGGGTGCTGCAAGGGGTGCGTGGAGCAACTCTGCACTGCCTGAACCTGCATGTCAGTAGGCAGCGAGCGTTTGAGCCTGCCAGTGTCCTCTTCTAGGCCCCTGCCTGAACCTTCACGTAAGTGCTGTTCAGGGCACGTCGACGTCGCCGATCTGCTCCCACTGACAGCCAGGACACTGCTCGTATAATTGTGCCGAGAATTGTTTTTTTTTTTTTTTTGTACTGCGCTCAGCTGATAGACCAATGGGTGCTTCTTGCATCAAGACTGAAGTGTGGAGGGCCGCCTGGTAGCAAGGCTCCAACCAGTTGTGAGGGATGCCCCTTGCCTCGATCGTCGGATCGCTGATGCCAGTACTCCTTGCGGTTTCGTGATTCAGCGGTCGGACGTGGCCCGGTCTGATTGAATTCGCGGTTTCCTTGCACCACAGATGACCTCCAGTGCCAGCAAATCGTCGCAGCTGCGTAGGAGGTGGCGTCGCGGCGAGGTGTACCTGCAGCACTGAGACAAACCTGCAGGGGTTGATGGAGTAGCGGAGTAGCGCCACTGCCTTGCAGTTGCTCCGCCCCCACGGCGCACGGCAGCCAAGTCTGCCCCGGCACCGCCATCCGGCTTGGCCGGCACCTCACAGAGTGCACATAAACTTGCTGTAATGGAGGCCCTGTCAGTCTGAGGCTCCAACTACAGACGTTCTGACTGTGGAGCTGACTGAGCGGCTCCTTCTCGTGTTGGCTCGTGATTCCAGTTCCTGAAAGCTTCGCTCGACGCTGAGATCGTCAGGCTCCCATGGCTTGCACGGAGTGCTTGGCTTGCACGTGTCCCATTCCATACATCCCACGCCCGGAAAACTGACTTTGTGAGCGAGGAACCCTACTGGTTCAGGTGTGGCTAGAATTGCCCTCCAAAGCCCACTAGAAAACCCGATGCAAGCAAGCACCATGACTCGTAGATTTCCAAAGCGAGGCTTGCTAGAGGCCCGGGTAGCGAGAAGCTCTGCCTCGGCCATGAAGCGGCAGTGGGAGATGCCAGCCACGCAAGAGGGCAAGGCGATGGCAAAGGAGTGCATCGGTTTTTTCTGTTCGCTGTTTTGTGCGGGAGGCGAGTCGATTTCCCCCCAACTTCGTGCCTCGAAAGATGTGCGACCTGGCTAGTTTCAGCACTTGTTATGAGTGTCGGGACATGTAGTATGTAGTATGCGTTGAGGTACTTACATGCAAAACAGCGGCTTCTGCCAGAAGGGGGACGTTTGCACCTTTGCCCACTCTCTGCAAGAGCTGGCCCCTGGCCCAGGGCCTCAAACGGCGAGCCCCTTGACGGCGACCAGCGCCAACTGGCCTTTAACGGCTTTAGCCTGTGGTGTGTGGCACCTCCCTAAGGCGAGGCGGTTGAACTTGAGGATCTGCAAGAGATCGACTTACTGGCCGGAGAAGTTACTCGGCATTCCTGCAGAATCCCTTCTTTGCTTATGCGAAGCCCTGCGTGATAAGGAGCTTGGAGCGCCGGTTCCCACAGAGCCGCAGCTGTATCGAGAACCAGAGCACGAACTTATTGACTCCGGTTTTCCAGGCAGGGCGAAATGATTTGACATACGACGGAGCGATCTGCTCGAAAAAGGGTTCCATACACAGCTTCAATCCCTGTTGCTCTGCCAGGCTCTTTGGAGGCACCTCGAATGTTCCATGGTGATATTCGCCCAACAGCACTGTGCAAGATGTGGATCCAGCACCCCACCTACTGCACTCATGGTGATGGATGTACTTTTGCGCATGGCAGCCGGGCGCACTTAGAGGATGCTGCCGCGTATCCGACAGAGAGCAGCCGTGCCGTCGGTTCTTCAATTCAGAATCACTTGGTAAGGTCTGGCGGAGATGTCGGCAGATGTGCAGGCGAGCCTCGAGAGGATAGCGTTCACAGGTGGGGCAGTGGCAAGTTGTCAGCAGCCTGCATTGGCTTGACCAGAGGCTTGCTCGGAACGAAGGCCGCTGTGGGCGATCTGGCGGGCAAGGGCAAGGGTGGCAAGGGCAAGGCCCAGGCCGTGGCACTCTACAACAGTGCAGCCAACACGGCCAAAGGCGGACACAGTGGACCCACCACAAGCAATAGCTACAGCGGACACGGTCATGCTCAGACATCTACTGCCTCAGCGCCCCTCGGTTCACCTTGATCTTTTCATAACTGCTCTCAGCTCCCAGTGCTAGGGTCGAGCCCAGGTCACGGTTCGAGGACTCGAACTTCAAGCCCAACAAAATATGCAGTTTTTGGTTGAAGGACCCGAGTGCATGCCTGAAGGGGGACGCCTGCAGCTTCGCTCACGGAGTACTGGAGCTGCGCCGGATCTGAATTATCCTGGGCTCAGCACACTGTGGTTGTCCGGTTGCTCACTGGCAGCCTTGCAGTAGCCTCAGGCACCCAAATTCTGTTGAGACTTGTGGGGTCAGTCGATTCCTGCACTCTGGCTTCAAGCCGCGCGTGTCTTGCCTCAGATGTTGAAGTCTTGCAGGCATGTGCTTTTAGGTGTTCCAGGACCTAGATGGCTGCGCAGGTCATGTGCAAAAATATCCACGCGGGAAATGGCTGCTTGAAAGGCTGGCTTGTTTCGCATTGAACTCATTGAACAACCTACACTGCATGGTGATGTGCTTGCATGACAACTTCTTGGCTGAAGCTGCTAGGCTTGTGGTGCACTTTCGCCCATAGCGCAGAAGAGATGCTGTGAGCAACTCATGCTGGAAGCTTTCCGGTGTAGTCCGCCGCATGTGCTCGAGTGTGTTAGAGCTCGACCTTTCTGGACGGACAAAGCTCCTTACAGTCTAAGTTGTCGGAGCTGCACCTCGAAGCCTGTTGCGCGAAACCACGCTGAAAGATTGGGCCGTTGCATACCGTCCGTGAGAGGACTTATGTTTGTGTCACGAACGTGCTCGGGGTGCGTGTGCGACTCTTGAGTTGCAGACAACTGGTACGTGCAGAGCACATGTAAGTTGGCCCAGCAACTCTCACTCCCAGCGACTTCCAGCTGCATCGTGCAGAACCTGTTTCAGCAAGCCACCATGTAGTCTGGAGTCTGGACAGACCAATGGCAAGCCTTGTGGCAGAGGATGCCTTCAAAGCTGCGGAGGCATATTTCGATAGGACCGGCATTCGCGCATTCTTGACTGAGATTTTAGTCGAGTTGGGGCGGGAGCAACCCGCGAACCCATTGGCAACCATCCGTGTGCATCTGGAGAGGGCCGAGAACGCGCAGGTGGTGAGAATTGTCTCAGATACGGATTCTGGAAATCCAAGAACCCCGAAAGGTTCCAACGGCGAGGATACCAAGGACACCGAAAGCGCCGCCAACGCTGGACTGGACGATGTGGATGCATGTGATGCGCATCAGCCTGCAAAGCCCAGTCTGTGGCAGATGCCGGTGGTCGAGAAATCCGGAACACCCGAGACCGAGGAGCACGATGCCGATGCAAGTCTCTTGCAGGCGTTCCGGGCGGGTGAAGCTGAGTGATGCAAAATTCACTGACATCTCTCTGCCCTGCTGGCAGGTGGAGGTTCTGAGACTCTTGGCTGACGAGGGCCTGGCATTTTCCAAACAAGGGGCAGGTCAGGACTTGTCCAAACGATGCTTGGCCGCTTTGAATGCTGGCATACCGGAAGATGGAAGCGCCGATGTCGATAGCTTCTACCGCCGGTCGAGGTCGGGTGTGGGGCGGTGGCTTCAACCGCGATGTCCTGGAGAGCTGGGTTACCCATCGTGTGTGCAGAGCTTGTTCTGCTTGCGAGCGGAGGAGTGGAAAGGCGTTGACGCATATGCCAAGGTTCCTCAGCCCTCACCTTGTTGCGCTGCTGCGTCTGTGGCTGGCGCTTACAACTCTCTCTGGCATTTGGACCGCGATTCTGCTGGTGCCTGTGCCACCCTTAATGCTCAGTTTTGCAGAGGTGGGATGCATCGAGGCTGCCGCATGCTTTTCCGAGGTACGATACGTGAGGTGGCCAACATTATGGCGGAGAACAAGCAGCAGGTCCTAGCCAAGCAGCAGCAGCGCATCGCTCCTTCGCCGCACATGGAGAGCCGCCTTGCAGTGGCCTTGCATGCTTCGGGCCCTTGAGCTTCAGGAGAGACTCCTGGGCGTGGCCGAGGGAAGTTTAGAGGCTTACTACGTGGCCTTGGACGAGCACTTGGCAGCCAAAGGCTTGAGCTGGATGGGAAGGGGGACCTCGGCTGTGACGAAAGCCGCCGCTCATCTCGCAACTCGATGCCCGGCAGCAGCAAGACACCCTGATACCGTTTTGTGATTTACCGCCGGGTTTACTGCCGTGAATTCGGAGGTGAGTTGCTGTCTGTCCGTCCAGACACACAGCTGCCGACAGAGTCAAGGGAGTTCGCGCCGACCGAAGAGCAGCTGCTCGCACAGCCCGACCAGACGGAAGCTGCAGGCGGAAAGTCGGAAGAAGTTCCAGTGTTTCATGGTGTCCCCTAGTGCCCCACAAGGTTCGGGTAATTGCTGAAGCCTTCTCGGGTCCGCCGACTCAGCCGTTCGACGCCTGGAGGAGCTCCAGCGGATGCAGCGCCTGACCTCGCAGACGCCGAGGCCCGAGGCAATCCGGCTTCCATTCCGGGTTTATCGGCAGTGCACACGGCATCGTGCCAGGGCCAGGTGGCTTCCAAGTGTGCGTTGGTGACTGATGTTTTCGCAGCCCTCCGGGAAGTCCTGGGCGGCAGCCAAGAGCCGGATGAAGAAGAGACGAAAGATGACGAGAAGGCAGTTCCAGTGTTACCCGGCAGCTTTTACAGTGGCCCGTGGAAAACGTCTGCTCAGGTTTGCGAGCTGGTGCAGGATGACCCAGCAATCAAATGGAAGAAGCTCGCCACAAAACACCGCGTAAAGTTCGACTTCCAAGTTTTTCGTTCGTTTGCGAGATGCATGCCGAGGAAGGAAATGTCGGAGCTTTTCGGGGCTCGAAAGGCAGTTTTCAGGCCGAACTTAGGGCATCGCACACGCAACACGGCACTGACATGTCCTGTTGTGATTGTTCCGAGATCGTTTTGCTTTGATTGGACCCATTTCTGATTCGAGCAGGCTTCGGGCAGAGAAACCCAACACGTCCGAAGTTGGCAGTGGCAATCTGAAGCAAGCTGCAGAGCTGCTTGGCACCCGCGACAACGCACGCGACAATGCATCCCGGCCCTGTTGTTACATCATGCTCAATCGCGACTGACAAGAATTGAATTCCACCATTCGCCGCCCGGCCAAGGAATCGCTGAAGGTGACGTGCCTGCTTGGGAGGCGGCAAAGTTTTAAGAACACCGCGGCCTTCGTTTCGAAAGGAGATGGGGACCCGGAAGTTCGCAAACAGTGGTCGCTTCTTAAGCAGGCCTTTGCGGATCCCGGGAGCGTGCTTGGACTGGGTCCTGGTAGCGTTTTTTGCCGTTTTGTGGTCTTTGTGAGTGATGTTTTTTCCGGGAGCCTGCGCTGCAGCTCTGGTGCAGGTCCTGCTTTTCCACCTTACCAACCACTATGCACTGATCTTCGCGTGGCGTGAGTGGATGGAGCCGAATGCCACAGAGGTCAGTGCCAGTGGACATCAAATCGTGACAGAAATCCCAAGTAAGAACATCTATTGGGAAAGGCCCTTCTCCGACCAAAGCCGAAGCAAAGCAGCGCAAACCTCAGCCCACATCGGTGGGTCTCTATTCCGATAGGCTTCCACCCCGTAAGGATTCGAGAGATTCGAGCCCTAAAATGCTTGGAGATCATGAGGAGATTCCGCTGCGACTCCGACGGCAGATCCTCACATCGCGACGTGGCCAGCGTCCGAGTGCGTGGATCGACTTCGAAGAAGTTCGCAAGATTCTGTGACCCGGCTTTCCGAATCGTAGAGTCGCAGGATCTCTCTTGCGAAGCAGGGTTGTTATAGCTGCTTTAGGTCGAGGCCCCACAGTGAACACGCAGAGGGGCAAACCGGGCCCGGGAATGCTATGAGCTCCATGAAAGCACATCGGACATCGCCTTTTCAAGCAACGTGGGCGGGAACAACCCTGAACTGGCCGCACGGCGACAAGAACATCCGCGCGAATCGAAAACTGTCGCAATTTCTTTTGGCAACGAAAGTACGTCGAAGCGCTTTCTTGGAAGGCTAGTGTTGAGCACAGCCATCTTTCCGTCCTAAACCTAATCAGTACGGATGCAAAAAAAAAAGAGTGTTTCGTCACAGCGGGATCGCGATTTTGATTCAAGAAGAGGTATCGGAAAAAGCGTTGTTTTCAGAGCTCGATACGTGAAGACCATGGCAGGCGTGGCATTTTCTGTGACCGGCGTGTCCTTTTTCAGGGTCTTGTTTTGGTTGAAAGGCAAAAAAACACTGCGCACAGCGAGGGTTTGCTGATGTCAGTGTGCAAAAATGTGGTTTTGCAGTTTTCCCCAAAGTTTGTACGGTTGGCTTTTCTGAACAGCAGATGAGAGCGGAGAGCCCCAGCGTCTATCCATGACGGCTGCCATCTCATGGGCTTGCTGCATAGCATGAGAACCCAGGCGGCCAATGTGAGGTACATGCAAGTACATCCGTCCAACTGCACCAGCTTTCTTGATGAGAGCCTTGCAACGCAGCGAGCTGGAGCCCGGGTAGACAAAATGCGAAGAGTGAACAACGCAAAAGGATTTGTACCAAAATCGGGCGCCAGGACCTGCAACAACACAAATAGTACGAACTGTTTGGATGAGCAAGACACCTCGGCAGCAAAACATAGCTTCGCACGAGCCACACACAGCTTGAGAGGAATCAACTATGGAGACTGCACAAGTTGATGGAGTTTGCAATCGGAAGCATGATGACAGGACAAGTTGATGATGTGCGATGTGGGAGGAAGGACGCTGAGGCAACACGGATGTTATTAGCTTACCCCCAAACCCACCCCCACCCCCCACCCTCAAACCCCGCCACCCGCCCGACGCAAAGAAAGCTTTAGAATCCTGAGAAACGCACGACGATAAACGATCCGCTAGCAAGAACATGTCAAAGGCATTCGCCGTGCCTCCGTGCTGTGTGCTGGAGGTTGCAGATGAGGGGTCAAACAAGTTTGTTGAACAATTGCATTCATACCCTCTGATTTCCTGCAATTCTTAGATGGTCCGCAAATTCAGCTCGACTTGCCAAGAGAGGCTTCAGTTGAGGCTTCTCAGAAAACTGTCCCCCCAGCAACGAACTCCTAGGTAATACGCGGCTAAGCTTTACAGCCTTAGATCTTGTAGGGTTCTGACTCAAGCAAGGCTCAGCTGGAGTGGCTATCATGTGCTGCAGCTTCAGCGTGAAAACCGGGCAGGGCCACAGTCACAGCAGACTGCCCAGGATGCTTGTGAAGAAGTAGCCGCTGCATAGAGATAAAAGATGATTGCGAACTGCTACTGCATGGTGCTTCTGTGAGTCTAAGCTGAGTGGAATTGGATATGTCACGCATGTCAGGGCCGAGCAGAACGAGCTGAAAGAAAGCGTTGTGGATCATGTGAGGACAAGCCCGGCTTTGCTACGTGTAGCCCTGCATCGGTTGGAGGTCAAAGTCATGGCAATGGTCTGTCTTCTCATGATAAGACCCGTGCAGTGGAGCCAAAGTAGAGCCAGTGGACGCCAGGAAAGTGACCGTGCAAGCAGACGACGACGAGCCAGACATTTTGGTGCTTCGGCTTCCATTTGAGACCATATGAGGAATCGTGGTTTAGCGTATATTTTTTTCCTGCGAGGCCGAGTTCGTCTGTGTGCTCCTAGATCGGCCCCTTGGCCCAAGATGGCCTTGTGACTACAGGAGAACACAGTGTCACAGTGCTCAGAGCCGCAGTGTCCAGGAGGAAATCCAGCCCTGAGATGCTGGAGGAGTTGTCTCTAATGGACGACGAGGTGGGAGGTTCATAAGTTATCAGGTCCAGCTCTACGTGCCTGCAGCATCTATTCGGCCAGGCTCAGCCGTTTGTCGCGTGGCTACAGAAGGAAAAGGCCTTTACTCCCTCCGCCTTGTTACAACCAAACTATGTTCGGAAGCCTTGTGAGGCAAGTATTCTGGCAAGGAGGCCGCCCCCGGCGCCGGCTGCAAAAGTGCAGGCAAGGGTAAGGGCATGGAGGGTCACCCTGGCCATTTTGCCGCACACGTCATGGCAGGCACCGCCGGACAGACCACCGGGGCAGTTCACGACTGGCCCACAGACGGATCCGTGGTTCACCTGACTGCCCACCCGTGTTGTCGGTCATTGCTTCTTTTACGAGGCCGCTGCCACCCCGCAGCCATGCAATGCTAACGCATGGAACACAGAGAAGCAACGAGGGAAGCTCGTCCGGCTACGCGGTCGGCGTGATGTGGTGCCGAGGCCCAATGCCGTGACGGCTTCGCTTGAGGAGTCAGGGAAGGCTTCCTCGCTGCGACCAGCTGTGTGCAAAGCCAAGTCATGCGCCTTTGCTACTTACTAGTGAACTGAGTTTGGCAGGCAGGGGACCGCTCTCAAGACAGAGGACTTGTTGTCATCACGAACCGCTTGATTCTGCAGCTTGAGTCTCAGATGAGGGCGGGGTCCAGCATCGGATTCAGTGGATGAAGCTTCAAGGCCGAACACAGGACACGGTGGACACAGTGCACATACCGCGCAATCCGGCCACGGCCCCGGCGGACCCAGTGGACACCGCCCCGCTGACTCGATTTTAAAGACCTGCTGGGAGCCTGTGCTCAGCAGCGCCATATGTCAGGGCAGCCAGAGGTGGTGGATTGCGAAAGAGGCGCGGGGGATGGCCTGTAGGTTCTGTATCAGACGTATCACTGCACCCAATCCTTTTGCAGTTTCGGCTGCCTCTGCAGCCGAGAAGAAGGCCGAGGCAGTATGGTTCTCCAAGCGCTTTGGTGCTCAAAGATTGGACCTTCCACACGATCTCCCCAGGAAGCATACCAGAAAAAAATGGAGCTGCTCGCCGAGATGACGAAAGAGCTGCAGGCCACGTCAAAAGCATTGATCGATCGTCGCAGCCCTAGCAGTAAGAAGCTCGGTTCTGAAGCTGGTGATGAGCCAGGTGATCCTGCACCGGCTTTCGGACAAGAGCTTAAGCGACAGCATGCGGGAGAGGTGCCTGCCTCTGCTCCGTCAGAGCTGGCTTGATCATGCTCGCACGTTAGCAGTCATGAAGGTACCAAGGCTTTGCGCAGACGATTCAGAATCGAATGTCGTCTCTGTGCCGATCCTGGTGTGAGCAACAGCATGTGGAAAGGGTTGGGCTGGGCTGACGGTGCCTCTGCACTTGCTTTCAAGGTCTCGCCCTGCTGCCGCAGAAAAGGCAGTGCCGTGCTGCAATGAGGCATGCATTGTCGGTAAGTTTCGCCATGTGTTGATCCCGTGTCAAACTGCACTGAGGAGAAGGCCTATGCACAGGCAGTTCAGGAGGCGGCAGCGGCCGCTGCGGCTGCTGCCCCAGCGGCAGCAGGGGGCAACTCGCCAACAATGTCACCGGCTGCCTCACCAGTGCCTCGGAGTGGAGCGGTGCCTTCTCTGCCGGGGCCCGCCCTCGCCGAATCCGGGAGAGCCCCGCCACCAGAGGCAGTGCCCAGCTGAGATCGACTCGTCGCACAGATGTGGCATGGTGTAAGCTGGAGTACATTTCGGTACTATCGAAATTCGGTGAAGATGGGGAAGCACGAGCTTTCCACCACAGGAGTCTACAGGAGTGAGGTGATTCACTCTTTACAGCAAGTATTCTACGTCGTTCTGAAGTTTCACCAAGGGCATGCCCCTTTTGTACAAAGGCAGGAAGGACATGGATGCCTGCAACATTTGTTTCGAATTTTCTTCGAGAATAGACGGATGCCCTCCGAAACAGGAACCTACAAGTGCATGGAGACGCCACCACCACTTCTGTCATAAGGCATTGATATGTCGTGACATGGCCAGGAAGGGACTCACAAAACTTCAGCCGCAAGGCTCAAGGTAGGGGCAATGTGGGCCCTGGCTTGTTAATGTCGAGCTCTTCGGCGGCGAAAGGCTACCAACAGAGCGTATAGCGTCAAGAGTGTGTGTGTCCGGTTTTTGACACTGCACGCTTCGTTGGACAGGCCACCTGGCAATGGTGTCCATCTTAACGCTCGCGGTCTGCGGCTCTCGGACCCTGGGACTTCGGATTTCGATGCCTCTCGGGCTCCTCTGTTGACAGAACCGCTGTGAGCGCCATCCGAGGCCCTGACCATTTTCCGCGCTTCCATGCGCTCTACTTTGTACACACTAGGCCGGAGGGATGCGAGCCGAAGCCTGAGGGAAGGGGGTAGGGTGAAAGCTGACTGCGAGGATGCCTCGCTCTTTTCTGGTGCGCCAGCAGCTCCCATCGCCGGCGAGCCGTCACCGCGACCGGATGGCTGCATGGTGGCAACTTTGGAAGTCTTGGCTAGGCTGGCACGACGCGACGCGAACCCCCAGCAACTAACGCTACTCCTCTGTAGGAGAGGTGCCCACAAAACGTTCGGTAAAGTGACCCGCCGCTGAGGTACAATGCGATGTGTGGAGGTTCTGATTCAGTGAAGACGTTTTCCAGCAAATCTGACATGGTGAAGGCGTGGCTGGCTGCCCTGACTTGTGCAATCTCGCTGTCATGCTGTGGTGTGCCAGATGTTCCCTTTGCTCAGGCCGGTTGGGTCTTCAGCTGGGACGACAGCAGCCTCTGGGATGCTAGCGCGACGTACAGCAGCGCGTATCGTGGATCCTCTTCCTCGGGTGACGGGATGGTTTCTCTGCAGTTGCAAGGTCATGGCACGGTGGTGCCGAGCTTGAGTCAGTAAGTTTCGCAGGGAAATGCCAAACAAGCTGCCCAGTCGCTTCTGCAAGTTTGCATCCGGAAATGAGTGCTAAGGTGCTGACATATGGAAGTGACTCGTCGGGCACGGTGAAGGTTTTGCTGAACGGCCAGGAGAAAGGCAGTGCCTCTGCCAACACCGTTTCGCAGAAGGCTGAGCTGGTTTTCAACACAGGCGTGCAAGGGTTGTTTGCAGATCTTGGGGATAACAGAATGGAGTTCAACGCCCTGCCAGCCATTTCCGCCAGGAGACATTCTGCAGGTGCAAGAGGCAGGATCCATCATCCTGATCCAATCCATCGTCGCTTGGTTGCACTGCGGGTGTTGCCTGTCATTATCTCGACCACTGATGAATCGTGTCAGCGGCCTCTTCGACCAGCCTTGACTTATGCTGCCCGATCCTAGGACTTCGTTTGCGATCTCACGTCCCCCACAACTCCGGTTTGGTCGTACCACGAAGCAGTGCCATCCAGCAGCCTGCCATATGAGATGGGCTACCAGGCGGACCTGAACCTCAATTCGGCCTCCTACACTGTCATGATGTGGTTGAAGCAAGGGGTCAGTGAGCCCAGCGACGCTATCATCATCGGGCAGCACATCGGAACCTCCACCACCACAACCTTCACGACTGTAACCGTCACCGAGACGACCCTCACCTTCTCCTCCACCACCACGACACAGACGACAACGATTCTGGCTTCATCTTGCGTACGTGGTTGACTTCTTGTCAATCTTGCAAAACAGGGTGCAGGCTTTGTGCAGGAGGTGCTTAAACGATCCGGTTAGGCTAGCATTAAATGACTTTGAAGTGACAGTGCACCAGCTTTTATCAACATGAGGACTGACCTCTGCCAATGGTACGCCTACACGGACTTGTATTCGAGTGGCTATGCTGGTGGCGTTACCGATGCGTTCGACCTCCACTCTGCCAAAGAAAAATGCGCTTCAGATCAAGTGCGGTTGTTCTCATAAAGGTGTTCGTTCAGATTGGTCGCCTTTGGATTAGCAAGCCCAGGACCTATGTCCGGTTAGTCTCGTTTCACCTGCCTCCGTAAGTTGTTGTCCTCTTTCTTGATTCGTGCAGTTGGCCTGCAGCGTTGCTCCGAAACGTCAAAAGCCCAGTGCAATTCCCCGTGCAGCTCGTGGGTACCGACATCCTGCACTCGTTTAGAGTCCAGTTTGCAGCCGTGAGAGGGAAGTACTACCAACCCACCGATCCGTTCCAAAGTTCCTGCATTGAAAGAGGGGCCTGTCTCCGTGGTGCAGTGACTCAAGAAGCCGCCCTGCCACCCGAGGCATCGAGCTGGGAGAATCGGCCTGCAAGGCTGTGACATGCACAAGTGGCGGCTCTTGTACCGTCCGAGCTGCTGTCAAGCTGGCTGCCAGTGCATATGGGGAGACATCGTATGTGCCAAGCTCCATGTGCTACCTCGGGGGCTACCGGAACCTGGTGGGGTTGACGAGGTCGGGTGTGCCCTGTACAGACACAGCCACAGGGAGTGGCTTCATCATGTACTCAGCACAAGACGTTCGATCACGCTTCAGTCAAACATCTTTCCCACCTGACATGGCAGACCACCTCATCTGTGTGAAATACTCCAGTGGCAGTGGCTGGATGTATGATGATGATGAAGGAAACGATATTGGCTTCATCGCCCGGGACACTGACATACTGATTGCTTCTGTAGACTTCGCGGCGGACACCGTCACTAGCCTTGCTGGGACTGACGAGTACTATGCCCACCTCACCAAGGGGTACAACAGCGGCGATCTGGTATTTGTGGCCGAAGCCTATGGCACCAGCAGCACAACTAATGCTGGAGAGGTATACGTCTCGGGGACGTACTTCATCGTGCCGTCTGTTGACACGGTTTCGTACCCAGATGTGCTGGCAACGGCAGCAAGTGCACCGAGCCAATTCACCAGCACTGACAATGTAGTAGACTATTACCAACACCAGACAAGCAGTGTCAGTGAAGTGCACATGAAGATCACGAATTACTACACTGGTTCCAACAGCGACAACTGGAAGGTGTTTGATGGCTCCTATACAAGTGCCGTACAAGTGCAGGAGCCAGACCTGCTCTGGGAAGGAGAAGGCCTGCAGTCGCGCGTGCATTCGGTTGCTCGGCCGCAAACTGTTATGCGGAGGTTTCTCGTACACAGGTGTGGGGAACTGCGAAAAGGGAGTTGCCGCCTTGGCAAAGTGCTCAAACGCCCCGCGAGCGTTCGCAAGGGTGAATGCGGCGAGCGAAAGGGAAAGCATTCGCGTTTGCGGCAGGAGAAGTAGGAACCGGTTGCGGAGGGTTTCCTGGTGTGATCCAGCCGTTTTTCACAGAAAGCACAGGTTACGCTCTACACCACAACCAGCGGCAATGACTACACAGCCTACTTCCAGACATCGGACTTGTCTTCCGGCAGTTGGTCGTCAGGCCCTGGGCTGCTGGCACACTTCCATGTAGACATGCGCCGATTGTTTGAATCCGTTGATGTTCTGCACAGGTGATATCCAGAATGCAACCGCCGAGTGGGTCCAGCAAAGTTCCTACTGGAAATGGACGATCCCCATCAAGGCAGCGTGGGTAGAAGGTTTTGACGGGACTTTTTCCTCGTGTCAATAGGCTGGTAAAACTGACTTCCCTCGGTACATCGACCTAAGAACCGAGGCAGAGACGATGAAGCTCGAAGTCCGTCTTCGCGGTTCTGGCCTGACCTTTGCAGACACCCCGGACGGCTCCCAGCATGCCAGCCGCTCCCTCCAGCTCAGCGGCTTTGAGGTCAACCTGCGTAGCACTGTCACTACCACGGTCACTGCAACCATGACAACAACACACACTGAAACCGTCACTTCGACTTCAACCTCCGCGACCACATCCACGATCACAGTTACCACAACCACTCTCACCTCTTTCCCATCTGTCGGTTTCGACAGCCATGCAGACCTAAAGTGCGCAAGCACAGGTGAGAGTTCCTCGGGCCTAACAGATGCAACAGAGGATCAATGCAAGCTTGAATGCTGGAGTTCTTCCACCTGTATTGGCTTTAACTATGCTGCTGCTGGTGGCGGGGCAGACAATTGCAAGCTCCTGGCTTCTTTTACCAGCCTCGCTGCTGAGACAGGCACGACTTGCTATCTGCGCATGGCGACTGGTATGTGCCCCTACCAATTCCAGTACGCGTACTATACAAACAGCGCCTATTGCTGCAAGACCAACAAGGAGAAGGATGACGGTTCTGGTGCAAGCTGTGACGGAAGCGCTATGCATGCTGGCAACACAGTCTCTATGTGTTGTGCGACTCGGCTACGAGCTCTTTGCACGCTTTTGTCGTCTGCTGCTGTTCTAGGAGCCTTTGTGCACGGGCTGCCCAGGAAGGGAACAATTTCATCGTGTGCCCGAATCCTCCCTGCTCCTTGGATGGGTTGGTTCTGCGAAATGAGAAACTTGTTCTCTTTCACGGTTCCCTGACCCTGCCATGCCTGCGCAGTGAGGTGCCGACTATCAGTCGTGACCTGGCCCTATCAAGCTGTGTCTAGCCAGGTGTCTCATGCTACAAAGTCTGCACGTGAGCTTCATACACTCGGCGGAAGGTACTTAGGCTAGCACGCTCAGTTGCAAGCGGTCGTGACTCTGCATTTCGCACGAGGTACACCTCGGCAACGATGCACGGTGTCGCAACATTTCATTACGAAGAGAGCACGACGACCATTACATCCTCCTCTGTGACGTTATCCACTACCTCAACCTCTACTGCCACATCATCCTCTACCACATCATCCACATTCACATCATCCTCGACCACCTCATCCTCGTTCACGTCATCCTCTACCTCAACCACTACTGCCACATCTTCGTCTACGTCATCATCCACTGCCACATCTTCCTCTACCACATCATACACAAATACTGTGACGATGACTTCGACAACCAGTTCTTCAACGACCTTGACCGCCTCAAGTACAACAACAGAAACATCAAGCACAACTGCAACGACTTCAAGCTCAACGACTTCAAGCGCAACGGCGACAACGTCATCGACTTCAACCGAAACGACTTCAACCGCAACGACTTCAACCGTAACGGTATCAACCTCCACAACTGCGTCAACGACATCGACCGTGTGGGCCTTGACCCGTTTCTGGCGGCAGAAAGAAGTTCGCATTTCTGAGTTTTTGTCTAGGCCCGTAGCCTCTCGAATCTCTTGAGTTCGTCCCAGTCGCAGCTACCCTCACGGTTGGCTTGCAGAAGGGCATAAATGTATAGATACAGGTGCCTGAAAATGTGTTCTGCCGCCAACCTCTTGTGTTCATCCTTCCTGCTGTGAGATGAGTTTGTCCCCAGGTTATTTGCATTGGAGCTCAGTGTACTCTGCCTTGTTCTCGGATGCGTATGAGCAGAGCGATGAATTCTTCTGGTCGGTGGAGTTTGTGAGTAGTGGCACCGTCAGACTCAAAAATGTGAAGGAAGGCACGTACCTGGCTTCCGACGGGTCCACTTTGTCGTTGGAGAGTACAAGCAGTGCGGCGGGCCTCTGGAAATATGCAACGGTCGATGAGTCAGTTACACTTCAGCATTCGTCATCCAGCAAGTACCTTTGCACTGACGCCTTTCCTGGCCTCTCCGACAGTTGCCAGTCTAGAAGCTGGACGGTCACCTTCCTGGCCAACACTGTGTCTGCATCCGTCTTCACATCGGTCACTGTGACAACGACCTCACTGACCTCAACGACCAGGACGTTTCCGTGGGCTGTTGGTGGTGTTTGACGTCTCTCCCAGGATTCCTGAACCATGCAGCTTTAAAGGCTCATTACACCGCCAACCCTACGCTACTAAGCTACTAGTATGTAACTCTGTCGCAGTCAGTGTTCAGAGGCGGGATGAGAGGGAGCGACCTCCATCCATACCCTTTTGCGCCTTCCCGGCTCTTGTCCTCGGGACTTACAGTTGTCGCTTCACGCTCCCCCACGAAGGCCCGTAGACGGAGAACAGAAGAAACCAGACCTTCACAGCAGGACGGTAACCTCCACAATAGTAACTTCGACGACGACGAGCACAACCTCGACCTCATCATCAACTGAGACGACCTCTACAGTGACAGCTACAATGACAACATCGACAAGCTCTACCAAGACGACCACCGCCAGCACTTCCACAACAACGAGTGTCACCACAATAACATTGACCTCAAGGACAGCGACCTCAACCACTACCACGACTCTCACTGCACAGTTCGACAGAACACGTTTTGACATCAACTTGAAAGACGGGCGGTACTATGTCAGCTTCTCGGCAGCATGGAGTTCAGCTCAAGGTCTTGCCAAGTCCTGGGAGCCTCAGCAAAGGTCACTACCTCCAGGAGTGCCACTCGGACACCGCCCTGAGCAAAGACGTGTGGCAGCTTGGCGGATGCCTATGTGGTCCCTCAGACTCCTTTCGGCGGAACCCTGCACTTCGTTCGTCCCGGCACCAGGGATGTTTAAAACATCGGGAAGACACGTGAAGACAGAAACCCACGTTCAAGGCCTTCGCACCCTGGAGCGCAGAGCACGTTCGCTCTCCGCGCTCGTACTGACATGTCGCGGATATGCAGATGCGAGAATGCCGTGCGTTAGTAGCTCACATTATGGACTCCCCATAGCGTCCACGGCATGCCACGACCTGACCACCTGGCGAACCTGAAGTCACCGTAGTGGGGGTCTAAAGCTCCTTGCGATTTCGTTTGCTTTTGCTCTTGCGGATGCGTGCGGTGTCTTTGCGCATGAAAGAAGGTTTCGGCAATGACAGGCTCAAAGCTCTGTTTACGAGCATGTACAGCACGCAGACACCAGACACTGCCCCCTCCAAGGCAGCACGTGGCCTTCGTCTATGACAAAGACGCCAAAACACAGTCGATCTACATCGACGGAAATTTGGACAAGACATGTTCGGCTCCATGGCTCGTGAGTGTCCCCGTAGGCAGATGTCGGCAAATCGGAGCCCGCTAAACAACTTCGCCTATCCGGGTCGCTGAGGGCATCGAGTCGCTGAATACGGACGAGAGCAACCAGCATCGGGCTCAAACTACGAGAGTATCGCAACGTGGAGCCGTAGGGCGAATTGAGGTTTTATCTTGGCGGTGCTCTGCAACGGGGAGTTACAACAACATGGACTGGCTCAATTGCTGACGTGAACATCTTCCTTCAGGTCGCGGAGCGCGCCATCCCAAGTCCTATACATTGCCATGCGTTTGTCAGTTCTTCTGCCAGGTCTTAACAGCCGAGCAGCTCGGTGTTTCAAAGCTGACGGCCTGCTATGCTCTGGCAGGCAGAGCCGTGCTAGTTTTTGTTGATGGGAAGCGTGTCAGTGCATCGCGACTCCAGGTACTGATTGCCGAACTCATTTGCACTCATGGCACACCAAGGGCCACTTGTCTGCACAGGAAAAATATATTGACCCCACTTGTCTGCACAGGAAAAATATATTGACCGTGTTCCTTGGCAGGTCCCAGGTTGCGAGGAGTTTAGTTCTGGCATCTTGATTCTCTCGAGGTGCCTGCTTGGTGGATGCAGATACCAGTGGACTCAATCCGAAGACGTGCAGCCCAAACCTCAGCAGTCTTTGACCAAATCAGTGCGCAGAATGCGGAATCTCCAAGGCACCTACTGTGCCGCCTATGGGATGCTGTGCCTGAAAGCAGCCCAATCCAGTGGCTCCTGTGCCTTGTCGGTGTCCACAACAGCTTCTCGGATTGAAACCAGTCGGAGAGTAATGCTTTCCTTTCACACCGCGGACGGCTGTCAGAGATTGAACGCTTTAAGGCATATCAGACACAAACCAGGCGCCCTGCTCGTGGCTGGCTCCTTCAAAGTATGCACAAAGCTTCCGATTTTGCTTTTCAGGTACGGCTGTGACGAGACACTGAACAACCAAGTGTGTCCAGGTTGCATGAAGCCGAACTTGTTGACGCAAGAAGTGGCAGATGTGCATGTCGGGTGGACCAGGTGCGAATGCTACCCTGCAAACTGGGCTCCGCAGCTTGTGAATCCGACGAGTGATTCTTCACAAAGGCCCTGGGTTGCTTGGGCTTGCTAGGCGTCACGGTGCACTTGAGTGCAATCTGGAAGGACTTATTCAAGCTCATTTGCGGACACGGCCAAAATAGGACAGGCTGAGTTTGAGCTAGATGCGTCATCACGGATTCGATTGGCTTTGTTGGGCTCATCAACTTCAGCACCGGATGTGCAGTGGTGCTCGTGGTGTGGGCAGGAGCTCTTGACGACACAAGCAGTGACCAAATGTGGAGAGCTGCCACTGACAGCGATGAAAATATGATTATCGACATCGGCTCCAACAATTACTATGTTCCTCGTCCTGGACGCATCTTCGGGCACGGTTGGCTGCCCTTTGGTAATCCAGTGATCGTCCAAGGTCTGTGGCGTTATTACACAGGGAAGTGGCAGTGCAGACTACTGGGTCAATACCTTCGAGGCTGCGCATGCCCCGGATGCCTGAGTGTAGGTGCCGAACATCGAGGGTTGAAGGCATGTGCAACTGACTCCGGCCCTGGGCAGGTGGACTTCAGTGGCTGGCACAGTTCAGTCAAGGGGTCGTTGTTGTCAGAGCTCGATCGTGCTCTAGATGATAGTAACCAGCACAGGCTAGACGAGTCTGGGTGGTATCTGAGGTGAGGACAACAGCAACTACGCCCCGATCGCGGGCACTTTTTCCACTGCAGGTGACAAGACGACTCAGAAGCTGGCCCGATTTCCTTTGCCGATGCGGGCCCGTGGTTGGTTGCAATGGGATCTCCTTTTTAAAAGTTGTGCTATTAGAAGGGCGCGTAGTTTTTCTTTTTCGGAACCACTCACGAATCATGAGCAGTTGTCATGCAAGAGAGAGATTGGGAGGGACACCGAGAGAGGCAGAGAGAGAGTGCCCCTTTTGCGGGCTTTTGCGAGTCTTGTGAGAAGAAGAGAGCACACTTAACAGATAGTCAATTGACAGAGGGGGAGTGATCGTTCCGAGTGCGGAGAGTACAAGGGAAAGAATGTGGGGCGGCCGGGCGTATGGCGAGCGAGTTTCCAGTGTCCAGTACGACGAGGAAGAAGATCACGCCAGAGGGGGACAGCCAAAACTCGCGAACACTTTTATTGTCTAAATGGAATAACGGCTGCTCGTAGCGACTCGCAAGAGTTGTAATGCTGTCTGCCCAGTTGGCCGGGCCATTTTGGACAGATGGCTGGTTCTTGCCATCGACCCAATAATTATTTCAGCTAAGTGTCGTCTTACGACGCAACAAATCTGGGATGGAGCCGGTGATCGGGCTGGTTAAGGATGCGGTGAGGATGCCATGTGATGGCTGTGGTTGCTGCTGCTTTTCGGCTTTGGGTTCGGCCCTTGACGTTGGGTTTCCACTTTCCCGAACAAGTCGATCGCCAGACAATTTCATCATGCTACAGTGGTGCTTTGCTCGAGGCGTGCCGCTTTCATCGAAGGCCATTGCTGCTTCAAAACTCTACGCGATGTTGGAGCAAACAAGTTTAGGACAAAGCGCACATGAGTACGGGAGATTGTTCAGACGCAAGCACAGCCTCCGATGTGTGCGAGAGCTTGAGCGAGCAGAACGGAGGGAGGCAGCGAGACAAGAACGGACGAAAAGAGAGGTTGGGAGAGCTGGTGCGAGTCTGAGGCTATGTTCGCATCTGGCCGTCCACTGTCAATGGCGCCCTCGCCATGCGTGCAGGGCTGGTGACATGTGGCCCGTTGAGAGCTGGGACTTCCGGGAACCATGCCACCAACGCAGGCAAGTTATGCAACAGTTCCGGACGTATACCGATGATTCCTAGCTTGCCGCCATAAAGCAGAGTTTGCGGGGGTGCATACATCGAAAGTTATTCCGGGGGCTTGGCTCGGCCGCCATTGCAGGCGTTACGTGTCATGCGGATGTTTCAAACTGCGGTAGCTTGGATGCAAGATGATGCCAGAGACCACCCCCAAACAAACAATCACTTGAAGAACCCAGGCACGCAGATTACGGACGGCAGCAAATGCACGGACAGTGCCACATTCTCGGGTGCTGTGGCGACAGCATCCACGGAGCTGTGCACTTCCAAATACTGGGTGCAGCTTGATCTAGGACTCATGGATGTTGTTTTGTCCATTTCTGTCTCGGTCTTTCTGGCCGCTCCTTCCTTCCTCAGATCAGGAGCCACGTTGTCGAACGACGCGCCGACGAAGTTGGTGAACAAGGTGCGAGCTGCTCCAAGCTCCGCAAACTGCTGGTGAAGTGAGCAGCCGGATTTTTATTAGAAGTTGTCTGACAGCACCCAGCCCCAGATTGCGCCTTTGAAGGTCGTGGTTTATGGATGCCAGAATTTGATGTATTGTGGCCGGGCTCTGGAACTTTCCAGCGATGGGACAACCTGGTCCACGGTCTATGAGGCAAACACAGCTTACGCAGTCCAGCTGCAGCAGGAGCCAAACGTAGCCAGGTTCACTTGTGGGACAGCGGTGTACTCACTCGGGGTTGCATCGCCCGGGGCAGCTTCAAGGTTGTATGCTCGGGGGTCAAGCAAAACAGATCGCCCTGAAGCCAATTCAACTGTGACTGACGCAGCTTGCGACGGCCGAGCCAAGTGAAACACGACACCTGCCGACAGAGCGCGGAAGTGTCGACAGCAATCACATACGGGATGTAGTCAGTTTAGTCGGTAGTCGTCTATCAGCGATGACTTCTTGGATGGTTGTGCCACTGAGGATGACGATGATCCGCCGAACGTGACTTACAGCGCTGTGGAGTCGGGTTCTGGAAGCGTGTTTCGCTTTGATTTGCGTCCCATTCGCTATGTGAAAGTTTGGTCGAGCATCAGCAGCAGCGCGCTTCAAGTGCACTTCGCAGAAATCGCTGCTCGATCGGACAAGCGAGTAAAGTGAAATGAGACCAGGCTGTAGCATGATGTGGGGTAGAGGCGAGGCGGCGAGAGGTTTCGTCTGCCATGTCAGGAAGTTTATGAGCAGGCCGCGGAGCTGAACTATCAGTTTGACACAGAGATGGCCAGCACGGCCGTGACCATGGGCCAGCTGAGCAATCTGGGCATGCTGTCCGACTACACATTCATGGCTTACTGGAAGGCGAGTTCCCTCACGACCAATGAACTCTACCCGATCTTCGGACAGACCCAAACCAGCGGCCTGAACTTTTTCGTGAAGCAGACGGCGACCAACACCGTCCAACTTGAGCACAAACTGGATGGCTCCGATGGATGCAGCACAAGTGCGACGTCGGTTTCGGCCAATTGGAACCATGTTGTTCTGTCCTTCACGGCCAGCACAAAGGCATCAACCTTTTACCTCAACGGTGCCGCGGTGTCGCCAACCTGTGCAGCACAGATCAGCGCCACAGATGGAAGTGTTGAGTATGGAGGTGGTCTTCAACAGGGCACATGGAGTGGGAGCCTTCAGCAAGCCAAGGTGTATACACGAACTGTCCTGTCTGAGGATCTGACCAATTTCAGCAACTGGTGCTCCACGTACACCTGCGGGCCAGGATATCGCCGTGATTCGAGCAAATCAGGCACCTGCAGCACTGCCAGCTGCACGGATGCGGAATGCTGCGAGGAGTGGCCAACATGTGCCACAACGGATTGCACGCAAGACTCAAAGTACACCTCCAGAAGGCGCAACTATTGCTTTCGGTCGTGCACGGAGACGTTGTGCTGCACATGGCGTGTTCTCGGTTCCTTCACGCTCACCGGGACTTCAACCCCAACGGTGACAACTCACAGTACAGCCTCCTGGGTTGATGCCGGTTCCACTTGCAAGGATCAGTTCGACGACGCGCTCCCTGTTACCACAAGCGGAACGGTTGACCGCACAACTGCAGGCACATATACTATCACATACCAGTGCACGGAAAACAATGGCAACACGGTGTTGGCACCTTTGCTAACCGAGCATGCTTGCTGTAGGCTGTGTGCTTGCCCAGATTGCTGACATGTTTCGCAGTGAACTCACGGCATAGACAAGGACACAAAGACGCGGACTGTCACGGTCGTGGAGAGCATGTACATCAACCCAGCCTTGCATCTTGCCCTTGATTCTGCCGCACTGCTCACCATACTCATGGCGTGCGTGCGCGCGCCGCGCGCTGCAGGTACTGGGTGGTGCAGCGCGAGGCCGGATCTTGGACGGACACGGTCTCCAAGTGCTGGGACACGGCCGTGCCCCAACGGCATTCATAGTGTCTGGAGTGTAGGATGAAGGTTGGGTTTGTTGGACCAGGACACATTCGACGCGGATGTGGCTGACATGCATCAGTCGGAGACGTGGGATGCGAGCGCCCGGCTCTACAATGGGGCATCCGGCGGAGTGACCGAGGCTGCAGCCCGGAAATCTATGTGCAGCCGCGCTTGTCGGTGTGATGTTTTCTTCTCTCCTGCGTGATGTTTTCTTCTCTCCTGCCAGGAAAACCGCACTATTACTTACACCTGCTCTTTGACCAGCGAGAAGATAGAAAGGACTTTGATGATTCGGGATGCCATCCGCAGCCTGGCTAAGCTTGCCGCCTTCGAGCGCAGTTCGCGAATACGCTTTGGGTTTCGAAGGTCTGTATGGTCCAGATCCCCATGTGGTTCGCAGTGGGCGACTGCGGTGGAACGCTGGTGCCTGCAGCTTGGATTTCACAATGTCCTTGGTCCCCAGGAGCCCTAGCTATGAAGAGCCATTGCTAATTCCTGGCCAAGCTAAAGTTTCAAGGCTACGGGGAAGGAAGGTTCCACATTCTTGGGGCCTTTCTTTCATTCATGCGAAATCGGAGAGACGGCCTTAGGTGAGATCTGCGACACGACGGATACGAATCCTGGAGAAACGTCGTGCTCATATTCGGATGACAACTCCACTACGACAGATAGGTGTGCATTGACGGCTACGGGCTGGAAGGCCAGCAATGACAAAGGAGAGGGCACTTATTTGCAGCTGGATCTGGGTTCAGCACTCAAAGTGGCAGGACGGGCCGTTTTGACCCAGTGACAGTGTCTCATGTCCAGCTTGTGTCGCATTGAGATGCATTGAATTTGCCATGAGGAGTGAAGACCAAGGGCCACTCGACCGAGGAAGCATGGCTGAAGACCTACACCGTCGCCTACTCCACCGATGGCTCGAGCTGGAATGACGTCTCCGGCACATTCACGGCCAACACCGACCAGAACACGGAGGTTGAGGCCATGCTGCCGTCCATAGTGGAAGCACAGTGGTGGCTGCTGGTCTGCATGCCGGAGAATCCCAATTTCTAAGTTGACATCAGACAGCCAAGGCGCATCATCGCGAAGACTTTTCACAATGTGGTGGCAGCTCGAGCTGCGATCATGGTCTGCAGCTCAACCAGTCGCTTGCCTGCTTTTCCATGCTGCTGCGTCGCCACAGCGGGCTCTTTTACCTTGTTCACCGTAGGCACGCCGTGACCTTGATCATGCCAGGTACGAGCACCGACGCGGACTGCCTGTGTGGCTATGTTGCCGCACCAGCTGAAGAGGCATGCCGAACCGATGTGACCGTGGACTGCATCGACGCTACAGGCTCAAAGTTTCCTACCCATGCGACCATGTTTGCTTGCATATCTTGCATGCTCGTCAGCTTGAGCGGCCGATGCAAGCATGTATGGAAGTGCCCGGTCGCACCATCTCGGTTCTTCTGGTCCGACAAACCTTGAAGAGCTTGGCGGGGTTGTGTCTGCCTTTCACTCGCCCCATGCAGGGACCGCGCAGACACCATCCCTGAGCCCTTCAATCATCAAGGCACTTGAGCCTTGGCATGGTTTACTCTAATCTGGTACTTTGCACAAACTTTGGTCAGAGGAAAGTCTACAAAAGCCAGAGATGCAGTCAAACATTTTGCTAAGGATTCATCGGAGACTGTCGTGACCTACTCGTGCACCGGAGCTCCTGACTACACGCGGACCGTGAAGATCCGGGATTCGATATCTTTGGTCGGCAGCTCCTCTGTCTTGGTTCCGGGTGGTGTGTCAGGCCGGGCAATTCAACCCTCAGTTGAGTATTCAGGTTTCACAGTCAGGGGATGTGTGTGAAACGTGCAGGACAATGGAACGTTGCCTCGAGCGGCACATCTTACGAGACTGGCAGCACATGCATCACTCACGAGGGCGAGGAGCTTACGCCAAGTGTGGACTTGGACTATCTTCCATTCACCACGGAGTGCCCAAGCTGCGATGGAGGGACCATCGGTTTGTTCTTTTCATAAGATGCCCTGCGAGGCGAACCTACGTCATCAACTACGAGTGTCGAAGACGGGCGGCCCCGGTCCTGCAGCGCACCGTGGAGGTCCGATTTCCCCACAGGCCTTGGGCCCGAGGACAAGTCAAGGTCGTGTGCTGCGGTTTCGCTTTGTTTTGAGGTTTGAGAACGAAGCCAAGAAGGTGTGGGCGCTGGGATGCTTTGCATGCAATCCATCGCGCGCAACCCCATCAACGTGGATGAAGTGCACAAGCACAGTTAGCACCGGGGATTCTCTTGTCGGAGCCGAGGAACTGAGCTAGGATCCCCTGCGGCGCACTACGAAGATACATGGGCCTGCATGGACTTGACGGCAACAGCACAGAGCTTCCTAGCAGCACATGGAAGAGATGGGTGAATGGCCCCGCATGAGATGCCACCGACTGCAAGGCTCCTCGCGGCTGCCAGTCAGCTCGGACTTTTTCGATCGCTACACTGAGAATTACGTCTCCTACCCATTTCCTTCCTGTGCTACCGGGGTGCCACTAATTGTACGCTCAGGACTGTGGGCATAGCCAGGGCTAGCAAGCTAGGCGAACTTGCTGACCATGTGGTTGGGCTTGATTGCCTGCCTACATGCTGTTCTTTAGAGATCCTTGTGGGCAATGGCTGCGTTGCCCACTCTCTTCTGAGTCGTGTATCAGGAGAGATTCGACACCCCATCTTCTTGGCGGGCGACCGGCAGGACTTCAGCACGCCGAGATGTGCACCAACCGACTTTCAATTCACTTCATTCCCGGCTAAGATTGTCAGGAGTTTCACCTGGGGATCAGCTCTTCAGGCACCCCCAGCTTGGGACAAGCGGACTTTGACGCCCGTTTCGCGGCAAGCCTCTTTCGCATCATTCGCCGCACTTGCTCATCCTGTGGTGCTGGCTTTCAAGACGTCTACTATCGACGTCTCACGGACATGCCAAGTGGCTTCTCTGCTTACAAGCAGATGGCCTGTGAATGGACTGAGACAGACAACAAGGGAGGGACAGATTTTAAGATCTACAGCAGCCTTGCAGATGCTATCGCAGACACAAACGCGTGGTCTGAGTACGGCGGCTTTGGAAGTACAGACGTAGGCTTTCCAGGAACATCAGGCCCTTCTTCTGCGTCAAGTGGTCAGTACAGCAGCATACCCGTATCGGAGTGCTCTTCGTCTTCAACCGCCACTGGTGTGGAGGGCAACTTCTACATATACGTCCCTTGGCCAAGCAAGATTATCAGTTTCGTTGTGGATGTGTAGTCTTGATTGTCGGCACGTGCTAAGGACTATGCGTCCTCTGTGGTGCCTGGCACCTGCACACGAAGTGTAGGAACTCTTGGCAGTGGTGCACAGTGCGAGGATGATAACGGGCAGGAGAGTCGATTGGGTTTCCTGATGTTCACGAAGGGATCTCGTGCAACAAGATGGCAATCAACCGCCACGTCCTTTGCGGAGAACTTTGTCTGTGCTCGCTTCACAGGTGTGGAGTGGCAGTACTTGGAAGGGGCCACGTGGACTCAGTTCATCCCATACCCAACAGATGTGCTGCTGGCTAGAATAGAGTTCGACAACAACACGATCACGTCGTTGAAAGGATCGGATGAAGAGTTTTACACGGTCAAACTGGGTTACGTGGATGGGGACTTGGACTTCACGCTCGGCACCAGTTCCGTCACAATCGCCGGAACATCTTTTGTTGCTCGGTGTGGCGAGGATTTATGGTGCCGCGGTGGTATTCGACCAAGCGGAACGGATGGAGCATCGTACTGCTGTGCAAGTTCCTGCACAGTATGTGGAGGTGCAACTTGTTCCGACAACGGAGCCTTGGACATCTGCTGCTTGAGCACTCTGCTGGAAGCTGGGAGAGTTTGTCGTGACCATGATGATGTCTCATGCTTGATTCCGGAGTCGCGACTCGCCGCAGGTATAGATTTCAGGAGCTTGTCGGATCCTTTGCATCACTTGCTGTAAGACGTTAGTCTCTTAGCTTTGGAAGTGCTTAAGCGAAGGTCTTGGAGCTTTGTGCTAGGCACGTCCAACCAAAGCCAGTTCTCCAGCGCAGGTCTGTTCTGTGTGGTGGCAGCCTGCAGCTTAATAATTTCGAGTCTGCGGCCACCATGAAACAGGCTGGCTGGACCATTGACAGTGACAACGACGCCGACCTGTTCTCTCCGGATTCTACACTCAATGGCTGGTACAGGGGCTTTGCTTCGGGCTCCAATGCCGGTGGGATTAGTGTCACCCTCCGGGGATATGGGCAACTCGATCTGACCTATGGAAATGGCAATTCTGTGTCGGGCACAAACAACCAAGTACAGGTACTCCTCGGCGGCAATGAAGTAGACACCGCTGACTCCACACAGTCAGAAAAGACGTACACAATCGATTTCACGGATGGGGACGTCTTGGAAATCAAGGATGCAGGCGACGCCATCATTCTTGTCAAGGGCCTTGCCTTCAAGTGCTTGGTACAGGATTTCTGGCCACGCGTGGTCATCAGAAGTGGAGAGTTTGGTGCGCCGAGCACCTGGACCGCATGGCCTGCGGAGGCCTGCTATTTGGAGGAGGAGTCAACTGGTACTTGGAGTGGCACGGTGAGTGTAAGCAGCAGCTCGATTTCGACTGCCAGCGAAGGTCTTTTCCCAGTGACTTATACCTGCAGTCGGAACAACATCCCAACAACAAGGACTGTCATCGTGAAAGTTCGAGATCCGATCGAGCTGGTAGGCCTAGAGGCCATGATCGTCCGCCAATCGGCTGGCTCAACCTTGGCAGACCCTGGTGCAGCATGCATCGACCGAGACTTGGTCCCGCTGGCTGTTTCCACTTCACCGTCAAGCATTGCGTTGGACAATGTTGGCGAGTATTCATTCACATACTCATGTACCGACAGCAGCAGCCGCACTTCCACAAAGATCCGCTATGTTCAAGTTGCACCTGCCATAGAATTGAAGGGGGACGCAGTCATTGTTATCGAAAAGGACAAGACATGGAACGACCCGGGTGTACAGTGTGTTGATGTCAACGGAGGTTTGTTGGCTCACACAGCCAACCCTTCTCCCGTAGACACAACCTCGGCCGCCACGAATACGGTCACCTATACGTGCACGGACAGTACTTCTGCAACCCTGACCGCAACCAGGACCGACTTCGCAACGTTTGCACTTATGCTAAGCCGCCATGAAGACTCAAACCTGGCAGTTTGTCAAGCATCTTCATTGAGGTTTGGGGTTTGCTTGGCGGACCGCCTTGGGCTGGATGACCAGACGTGCTGCTTTATGTTCTGCATGCTCTGCAGACTTGCAAGTGCCGGGCTGGGGCTGCTTGGGCGTGTTCGCGCGGGCAAGGGAGGAGGGTGCACGTATTTGCAGCACTTGTAGGGGTGGCAGCATCCTGAGTATCGTCGGACCTCCGCCTCAAGACTCGCAGGCCTTTTGAGTGCTGGGCTTGGGTTCGGAGTGGTCTTCGCCAAAGTGTCCTAGCAATGTTCTCTAGCTGGCAAGAAAGGTCATGTCAGGACACTCTAGGTCAGCAGTAGCCTAGGTTGACGGAATGTGGTACTCGTGTTGAAGTCCACACCTAGGTGCGACTGTGAGGATTAGTTCCGCCTGCTGGCAGGTTCCGCATTCGGAGCGACAACCCAAGATGTTTTCGGAATCCTCGTTGGTCGTTGGCAATCGTTTGAGGGAGGTCCCTCAGCAACCAGCATATGCAGCTTTTGTCCGTTATGCACCGTTTCTTGCAGGATTAATGTAGGATCTTCTATCGGGGGTCCACGCAACCGTTCACTGACAATGGACTTCAACAAGCTTTGACCGTGGCTGCCCCCACCTCAGTTCTGCTGCTCCTGCCTGCCCCCCGCTTTCCGGGCCCGCGTCCCGCGTCAGTGAGCTCTCCAAGGTTTGCGTTGCCGAGGATATCCCCTCTTGGAGTGTATCGTCGTACTGACAAGACTTCGCCTAGGGATTGTCTCGGCGGATACTCGCAACCCAAAGAGGAGACTGCAAGCTTGCATCCCGTTTCCACATTTCGCCATAAGCACATGGATCCTATAATGCAATGCAAAACATACCGCGGCAAGTTTGAGTGTTCTTGCCATCATCATGACGAGGGTCCAAAGTCGACCATGATTCGCGGCGGTTTTTAATCTCGTTACAAAGTTGAATGCAACAATGGGGATCAAAAGTTTGGTTGTGGGAAGCTGGTTTTGCCATGTGCAGCAAGCAACACTGCGTTGCGAGTCGCGGCAGCCACAATTTGAAACAATTGCCTTGAGGACCGTGATTGTGACAAGCGGCCTGCCCGGAACCATTGTTCAGGGTCCCAGCTCTGGCATTGTCCTGCTTCTCGGTGCCTCGGTGCACAGCAAGTCAGTGTTGAGTATAGGGCGATTTTTTTGTGAATAGACTAGATGGGTTCAGGGCCCAACAGTCAGTCGAAGCCCTTTGTTTTGACTCCCAGCCACCAAGGAGAGACGTTTCAGGATCCTGGGGTCTGCTGTAAGGATAGCCACAATCAGGTATTGCCCTTCTCCAGCATCTTGAATACCGCACATTCCGACTGGAGCGGCTTGCAAACGCTCTTCTACAGCTGTACAAGTTTTGGCGTGTCTGAAAGTGCCGTGCGGACTCTCACCGTCAACAACGTGCCAAAGATCTTCCTCACAGGTGATGCTGAAACACTGTCGGTATTGGATAACCTGTATGTAGAGGCTGGGGCAGTTTGCACAGATATTGAGGATGGCCTCATAACAGCTTGGGGAGCGACTGGCTTGGGGACTGCGCAGAAGCTGCCTGTGCTGAGAGCGGGTGCAAGTGGGACGGTGACATCGGGCGCAGCAGAAAATATCATCGATGGCGACGAGGCGAGCTCAGTCACTCAAGCTTGCGAGTCCTGCGTAGAGGTGCCGCAGTCGGTGTATTTGTGGGTGGACCTGGGTGCCGGCAAAGTTGTCCACCAGTATGCACTGGCTGGAACCGTGTCCGGAGCCAGCATTTTAGTCGGGCCCGACATTAACGTCGGTCCTGCTTGCAAGACTGGCATCACGACCTCGCTTGGGAGTTCTTCGATAGTGGAGTGCGATGCTCCTTTGGCCGGCCGCTTCGTTACGCTGGTTGGGTCTGGTTCCTCCACTATGAAAGTGTGCGAGCTCACCATTTACGGCACGGTCGGGCCCGCAGCACCTGCTAGAATCAATATCACAGGTACACCAGCAAGCTGCACTGGAGTTGATGCTGTCACACTGGAGCTAGCAGGACACAACGACAGCGCCTTGGGCGTCATGTACTCTACGCAGATGCCTGGCTCCAACAATGAGCTGCGTACAGATCAAGGCACGGGACCTCATCTACAGACAGAAGCTGTGGCCGGCAAAACTCTGGGTACTCCTGGTTCCGAGCGATGGGTGCTGCGTGACTCAAAATGGGTAGAGCAAGCCTATGCCAGCGGAGGAGAGAGCTTTCCGCCATTGGATGGAAGCCAGTGGACTATTTCAGGCACAGGTGCGACTTGCACGAACCTCTCCTTTGCGATCGATCCCGAAGACTCGTGCAGCTGGCTGTTCGGGCCATCCAGCGCCGACGACCAGCAGCTCAGCCGAATCTTCGCAGATGGTGCACTCGACGTCCCCTGGCGCTTGCCTGTGTAGTAGTTCGCCGGATCCAAGGTATGGCTGTGGGGATGGCAGCGAGTGCAACACAGAGGGCTGCTGCTCCACGGCGGGTGGTCTTGCACGATGTCCGCCCAATCTCCCGAGGATGTGCGAGGCACAGACCTGTGGCAGCCACCTGCATGACTGGAGCATGTTTCGTTTGCATGTCAGTGGCGATTTATAGTCGAAAGATTTGTGGCAGTGTTTGATGATGTGCCGATGTGCAACATCTGAGGCGACTACTGCTGCAAAACGGATTGTATCACGACTGAATCGTTCGTCGCACCCCACCGTCGTAAGTAATGGTGTCAGATGCTCCCTCCTGGCTGCATTTCAGTAGTCTTGACTATCGAGTGACACGGGTCTTTGCCCAGGTGCCTCTCACAGTGGGAACCGCTTGTGCAAGCAAAGCTCCCTGCCTACTGTTACCAGCACTGGAAGCTCTACACTGGCGCGGATGGAAGTGGTGAGTTCCGTCTTGCCCAACGACCCTGCAATCTACAAGGTGACGTACACTTGCACCTGGGATGAATTCGGAGTGGACTGTGGACTCTGTGGACTCTAGTCCCGGATGTGCATGCCTAGCCCAGGCTATGATTCGGCAGGTGCGCATGTTTCTGTCACGAGAACCGTGGAGGTGGGATGTGAAGATCCAAACCCCGGTGGAACCTATGGCGGCAACCGCGTTGCTTGCAGCACGATTTATAAAGAGATGCATGGCACAGCACCTGGTGAGGTTTTCCTAGTGTGCTCCTGTTTTACTCATAGAAAGCGACTCGTGAAAACGGCCACTCTGTCTAAGGACAGAGAACGTGGCGAACTATGACGCCTGTGAGACTCTCTGCTTGTCGGCGAACAGCACCGAATGTGTGGCCTACTCTTTCTTCACCAATGGCACTTGTCAATTTCTAACGCTCTGCACAGGCCAGGGTTGGCGTTTCAGAGTTCAGCTCTTCCGCTGTTTGTTGCGTATTTCTGATGAGTCTGCAGGGCGCTATTTCATGATCATCAACGGCACTGACCGGCACGTGGCATATTGCAGACGCGTGGACACAGCTCCGAGCATTTACCTCGAAGATGGTGTCAGCTGGTTCCTCTTGGGTGCTACAACTTACAGCCTGCCGAAGGTGAGCTGCTCTGATTCTGAAGATGCTGGCAACATGGGGGACCCGACGGATAACATCAACAGTGTCGTGGATGTGAACACGGCTGGGAATTACATTGAGCCCTCGCTGAATTCAAGTTACATGTTAGGTTTTCGGCATCTTAGGTTGTGAGCATGTCCGTCACTTGACTTAGCCTTCGGACAAGTGTTTGCATACCGTCCTGCCTGCAGGTGACATACACGTGCACGGACAGCGCCGGGCAGTCAACAACTGGAACACGGACAGTCACAGTAAAGGCAAACTGCTCGGTGCCTACAGTCGTGAATCAGAACGACACCACCGGGTACTGTGTGGAAGGGACGACGTTTGCTCATGGCACCACGTGCACGTTCTTGGCTCAGTGTGCTGCTGCGATGTCGCTGTGTAGAAGAGAAAGGCCAGTAGCATTGCAATGCATTGCATGCCTGCAGCACTCGGATCGGCTAAGGGGCGCCTGCAACTTTGGCTATGCGCCGCGCAATCCAACTCATACCTGCACAACCAAGTCAGACACCGATTACGAGTCCGCGTTTGATCCCTCTCTTGCCACTTGGGCCTGCAATTCAACAGAAGCTCCTGAGACCTTGAGCCGATCAGAGATGCAGCTAACGTTCTGCAGCCAAGTGCTCGCAATCTTCAGGATGCTAGCTTGTCCAGTATCTGTCATCCACAGTGTGACAGATGGGTCGCAGCTTCGAGGGCTTCGCATCAAGCTGAGCGAGTGATGTGTAGGTTTTTCACATCAGGACTATATTCCTGTATGGTCTAACATTCTGGGTATAATTCTGGGCCCAGAGGCAGTTCAGGACTATATTGCCATATGGTGTAATTACACTCTGGGTAAAATTCCAAAGTCGGGCAGGCCTTGTCAGCTTGCAGAACGTGCAGATGAGGCTCGAGTTCTTGTAAAGTCCAGCTACTCCTGCGCCACAGACACCTTGCAAGCCTCATCTTCGCAACACCATGGTCCGTGCTCCGCGCCTCTCGAGCACTGCAGAAGATTCCTCAGCCGGAAGCCGCCGGCTTGGTGCCACATGTGGCATGCGAGACTGCCTCGTGATGCAGATCGTCGGGAGACTGCGTTTCGTGTTGCGGGCTTCTTCGGCAGACCGTGAAAGCGGGCACGGCCGGTAGCCGCGTGGACGGCCTGGATACAGTAGCTCGATGCAAAGGTCAAGGAGAAGAGGCAAGACAAAGATGTCCTCCAGCTTGGCAAGTGCAGTCGATCCGCATCCAGTCCCAGTCCCTGTATTCCCTCCCCGGCCATGCCAGCGGGCCCTTCGCCGCCTGGGCCGAGCACTTCCAGCTTTGGCGGTGCGGAGCCCGAGCCATCTCTGGGAGTGCTGCTGTGACCCTTGGCGCTTCGATATGCACGGCCACAGAGCCCTCTGCTTCACCAAGAGTGACTGGGAGGTGCGGTTCTGCTGTGCTTTCTTGCAGGATGCAGACCAGTTTAAGAGGATGTGGCTCCGGGTCATGTCTGCGAGGCCGAGCACCAGGCCCGATTTCTCTGTTCCAAACGTGGGCAGCCGCGAGTACGCCTTCGTCACGTATCACAAAACTGGGACCTTTGTAGCAACGCAGCTAATCGGCTACGACGAGGTGCCGGGTCCCTTTGCATCTGTGCTTTTGGGAGCAAGCACGAGGAAGCACTTCGATCATGACCTCAGAGGGCAAAACTCCACTATTTTCAACTCTTCCGTTGAGTATACGGAAACATTCATGCGCGTCAGCTTGCAAGGTCGCCTGGTGTTGATCTATAATCCTTTGGAGCACGAGATAGCGCAAGATGTGCGTTTCATCTTGTCAACGGGCAAGATCGTCCACTTCATCCGCCGACCCAGCAGCATTATCATCTCGGGGTACATGTACCATCTGAAAGGCTCCAAGTACGAGTATTGGCTTCACGCCTCGAACCCCCCGAACTGCCACCACTGCGACTATGAAGCTTGGGAGAAGATATTCCGACCCTGCGACTTCGGATGCACATACCTGCAGCGGTTGGAGGCGGAAGATTTGAAGCAAGGCCTTCGCCTTGAGGTTTTGCGAGCACGGTGGACCATCGTCAAGATGCTGCAGAATTGGAACCGCTGGAAAGATCTGGCGAATGTTCTCCATATCTCGGCTTCAGAATTCCTGGCCAACCTGACTTCGGCTCTTGGGAAAGTTGCCCGCTTCTTCGAGCCTCGTATGCCCGGCCACATGCTCAAGCGGCTGCTTGCTGCTTCGATCGAGTCAGGCCTTGATCCGACGAGTGCACTGACAGGCTGCACGAGCAGAAGGTGTAAGGAGGAGGTGGAATTCGCTTTGAGGCACTCGTCGGCCACTGCCAATGAGACTCTCCGGAAGAGCGCCCAAGAGATGTTGCCATCCATCGAGGAGTGGCGAGCTGACATTGCTCCCGCAGATGCCTTTTACGATGCCCTCTGGTCGCGAGAGGGACATTGACAACATTGCAAGGCAGGCAGTTGGGCAGGAGCGATCGAAGAAGCGTGTTCAGCGTGTTCAACGAGTTCGCTCTTCGGGACAAAACAGGATCGCGCTCCTTCTTCCGTGACATCACAAGGGTTGTGGCAGCCTGCACAGCATGTTTTCCTGCAGCCGAGATCTTGTGCGATGTCCTTCCTTGCAACGAGCCCTCCGTCGCGAATTCTGCTGTCAGTCCTACGGATGGCACCATGTCACGCAAGCAGAAGCTGTGCGGTCTGCACGAGCTTCGCATCGCTGTCTGGCTTCACGGCTTGCCAAGCTGCTAAGGCCAACCGAAGGCCTGTCAAGAGAGCAATACCGCCCGTGGCTAGGAAGCAGTAGTTTCCACGTCGGCACTTGTCCCCCTGGACAGCAGCAAGAGGTGAGATTCCGGATTCCAGCGCACCTTGGCAGATTACCTTCCTGAAGCATGTTGCTTAGTTGCTTGATGGCAAAGCTGCCGGCATCAAAACTGGTGATTCCAAGGTTTGCACTCCGCAGTGTGCCGATGGCTATGTTCCGCGGGTTCCAGGTGTTGGTTCGGGTGCTACGCTGGCCTGCTCTGCCAAGATTTTGGACCCAGCGACCTTTGTGTGTGACCTGCCGGTGCTGATACAGGGTTGCTTTGTCGGTGCTTTGTGGAGGGACATCAGTCTTTGCGTGCCACAGAGACAGCTTTGCAAAAAAGGTGAGCTGCCGGCTGCCTCTCCGTTGTCGATCTTCGCGCCTTCCAGACCTAAGCCGGAGGGAGCTGTGGATCTCACGCACCTTGGCCGTTGAATGATTTTCTTCGATCTGAGCGTAAGTGGTGTCCTCATTTGCATGAAGCTCCAGTTGCACTGAGGCTCCAGTTTGCCACTGGCACGGCCAACGATTGCACTTGGTCTGGCGGTCCAGCTGCAAAAGCTGCAACTCACATGTCTCTGGCACTTTGTGTGCGAAGACATGCACCGGTGCAGCGAGGATTCATCTTCGAGGGCAAGGAGGTAAAAAGCGGTGAGACCACGACCTATGGCGAGATGGTCGGATGCGAAAACAGCCCCTCACCAGAAAGGGTGCATGTGGATGCAGCTTCGGGGGCACGAAGCCCGCTCGCTGTCAAGGTATATTCACGGCCCGGGATGTGGTAACATGCATGGCGACCGGCTTGACGGAGGGTGGTGGCAACCTGAGCTTGCCATGCATGTCAGCACCGGAAATCAGTCACGGTGTAATTGCACCCAGGTGATTACCAGTTTCGTGTCATGGAGGTTTGTACTGACACGAACATGAACAGCCCGTGGACAGAATCTGACGCTTGATATGCTGTGGGCTTTGACTCCGGCACTTGTTTTTAGCCTTCGTTGTCATGTGTGAACTGAGCCATCCAAGCACTGAGACTCCCAGAGTTGACACAGGAAGTGTTCACCCTGCGCTTCGTCATCGTCCCAGCTCCTGGTTCAGCAATCTGGAGAGCGTAGGTTTCCGAGCGCAGTAGGCCCAACACCAGGGTGTGCCCAACAAGCCCAGGACATTTTGCTCCTGCTCCCAGAGGGCGATCAGTACAGTGCCGTTAGCCAGGTGCTCCTCGCAATGCAGGTGCTGGGTGCATGTGTGTATGTTCAACGCATGAATACTTACTTGCATACATGCGTGCGGACGCGCCTAGTTCAGATTGTTGGTATGGCCGCAAAGCTGAAGGCAGCCGAGCCGGGCAAATCCTCTGGAGTCCAGACGCAGAAGAAAACCTGCATGTGCACATGCATACAGACATACCTCCATGCATGCATACATTTCACACATAGACGTGCACACACACAGACAGACACAGACAGAGACACAGACACAGACACAAACACAGAAGCAGAGACAGACACAGAGACCGAGACAGAGACAGACACAGAGACAGACACA